>PVKP010018694.1:0-43831 GCA_004027715.1 Plecturocebus donacophilus | reverse complement strand
TGAGTTGATCTTCGACCTCTGATATCCTTTCTTCTGCTTGGTCAATTCGGCTGTTGAAACTTGTGCATGCTTCGCGAAGTTCTCGTGTTGTGTTTTTCAGCTCCATCAATTCACTTATATTCTTCTCTAAGTTGTCCATTCTCATTAACATTTCATTAAATCTTCTTTCAAGGTTCTTAGTTTCTTTGCATTGGGTTAGGACATGTTCTTTTAGCTCACAGAAGTTTCTTATTATCCACCTTCTGAAGTCTGATTCTGTGAGTTCATCACACTCATCCTCTGTCAGGCCTTGTTCTCTTGCCGATGAGGAGCTGCGATCCCCTGTAGGAGGAGAGGCATTCTGATTTTGGGTGTTCTCAGCCTTTTTGCACTGGTTTCTTCCCATTTTTGTGGATTTATCCACCTGTCATCTTTGTAATTGCCGACTTTCAGATTGGGTCTCTGAGTGGACGTCCAGCTTGTTGGTTATGAAGTTTTTTCTGTTTCTTAGTTTTCCTTCAGCGGATGCCCCCCGGGTTCAGCTGTGCTTGCTCTCAGTCCTCAGTGCTTCTAATTGCTCTTCTCCTTGTGGGGATGGGACCAGCAGAGCCTGAATAAAGGGCACCCAGTCCCGTATACTCCACACCGAGAAGCGCCACGCTGGGGCACCGGCAAAACAGCCGCGCCAGCCAAAAGAGTCATGCTGGCGACCCGTGTGGCTCCTCTGCTGGGAATCTCCCGGTCTGTGGGCAACAAAAATTCATCAGAAAGTGCGGCGTCCACTCATTCTTTGCACTTTCACTGGGAGCTACATTCCTGAGCTATTGCTAATTGACCATCTTGGATCTCTCTCCATAAATTATAATTTTTAATCATGCAGGGGACACCACCAGAGGGACAAGCCTTTGAGCTTTTAGGTGACAACTGAATGTTAGGGTAAATATTGAGAGGGAAATAAATAACTTCTCGTTTTCTCCTGATTCTAACTATGGTACATGTTCATTAAAATTTTTTTGGAAAATAAAAATATAAACTTATTAAAAACAAAATGCAAATGCCTTAAAATCCAACCAGGAGACAACCATCATTATTTTAATATGTTCTTTTTCCAGGCATTTTCCTATGGCTCTGTGCAAATTTGAGAGTGTTTCATAAAATTAAGATATACTATGTGGATGGTTTTTATTCTGATTTTAATACAATACATTATATCATTATTCTCCTACATTGTTAAAAATTATCTTGGGAGGCCAAGGCAGGTGGGTCACCTGAGGCCGGGAGTTTGAGACCAGCCTGGCCAACATGGTGAAACCCCGTCTCTACTAAAAATATTTTTAAAATTAGCTAGGCTTGGTGGTGGGTGCCTGTAATCCCAGCTACTTGGGAGGTTGAGGCAGGAGAATTCCTTGAACCAGGAGGTGGAGGTTGCAGTGAGCTGACATGGTGCCACTGCACTCCAGCCTGGGCAACAGAGTAGGACTTCATCTAAAAATAATAATAATAATAATTAGCCCTAGAGCCTCAGGATCCCTTTCAATGCCTGCCCTAGGATGGGGCCAGGGAGGGGAGAGAGGGCTTAGTTTGCAGGGCTCCATAAATAACAATGTACCCCACCCTACTTCTTCAATAAAAGAAAGTTCAATTTTTATATATTTTATTTGTTTATACCACTAAGATTTACTTTGGAAAAGGTTTGCATAATGGTTGAAAAATCCTAACTTTCTGTTATATAAGTCCTAGTTGTATTACATAGAATTTTCCATTCTACTACATACATTTATTCTCTATTATATAAATGTGTCATTCTATTATATAAATGTATCATAATTTATTTAAACCACCATCATTTGTTTCAAAATTTATTTTGCCAACGAATACTATTATGGACCTCCTTCTATTATACATATTCCTATGTCCTTAGGATAAATTTCCAGAAGTGAAGGCTTGCAGGGAGCAAGAACTCATCAGTGTTAGCCCTTAGGGTTAGTAGTCATGAAATGAGAATACGTTGCTGGTGGAAGTGTAAGATACCAATCCCCTGAAGAGAATGTTGGCCATAGAAGTAGCTGTGCTCCTCAGGCTGGGTCATCTGGGGAAACCAGGTACCCTGAACCCATCATCCTCACACAAGAACCTGGGAATATGTCTTCCTCAGAGAGCCAATTGGACGAACCTTGCTTCTGCAACTTGCAGCGTTCCAAAACAGGATCTTCCAGAAGAGGAGAGATACCCCGCCATTTCTACCAAACGATGTATCACTCACTTGGGTCCAGCATTTCAGGAGCTCCCTAGGAAGGAATCTTTCAACTGGAGGTCCACCAGGCCTGTGCTCACTGGGGCCCCAGCTTCCTCACAGGGTCCAGCTGTTCTGGGACAGCCTGGCCTGCCACTCAGACCACACGGCCCACAGCTACACCACTAGGTCACCGTGATGACTCACTGAGAACCCTGCAGGCTGGCCCCAAACATGCTCCTCTGGCAAAGTCTCTCTCCTCATCCTGAGCTGCCAACAGGGCACTAACTCACTTAGTCCTCGGGGGCTGGGCCTCATTCTGTAGCTGTGCTGACTGTGGGAGGCTCAGGTTTTAGGGTTTGGAATGTGAACTCTGAAATTTGTGGGAAAATTTATCTCTACCCATAAGTTTCTTCCAGTCATTCTAAAAGGGAGATATTTTCCCTAGGTTTGTACCCCAGTTTCCAGAGCTGGCAGGACATGGGACCCCCACCATACTTGAATATCCTAATCAGCTCTGTCCAGCACTGAGCACTCTCAAACACAGAGGGTCCACTTCCCCCACCACCCCAATAAATCTCCCTTCCGAGATTCCTAGGGGTGTAGGCTCCACGGAGCTCACAGTACAAAAGGATGTACAATAAAAAGTGAATCTCCCATTCTTGATTCCTAGGCCCCAAGATCCCGTTCCATGGGGCACCTAGAGGTAGATTGGGGGCACACACACGTTTGTTATGTGTGTTTATTATGTACATTTATTATGTGTGTATGTCAAGAGTTGGCTTTGGCCTTGATATTCAGCCAAAAATCTTTCAATTGGTCTTCAACCTCAGCTTTTGGAAGTCTAGTAGCTGAATGCCTACCTCAATATTATTTATAATACCCCTGAGAGTTTGTGCTTAATCTACAGTCATGGTTACACAATTTATCATTATATCTTATCATTATATCCTTTTTTTTTTAGACTGGGTTTTGCTCTGCTGCCCAGGCTGGCATGCAGTGGTGTGAGCATGGCTTACTGCAACCTCAGCTTCCTGGGCCCAAACAATCCTCCCACCTCAGCCACCCAAGTAGCTGAGACTACAGGTGCATGCCACCATGCCTGGCTAATTTTTTTCTTTTATCTTTTTTTTTTTTTTTTTTGAGACAGAGTTTTTGCTCTTGTTGCCCAGACTGGAGTGCAATGGCATGATGTCAACTCACCACAACCTCTGCCTCCCAGGTTCAAGTGATTCTCCTGCCTCAGCCTCCCGAATAGCTGGGATTATAGGCATGTGCCACCATGCTCAGCTAATTTTGTATTTTTAGTAGAGATGGGGTTTCTCCATGTTGGTCAGGCTGGTCTCAAACTCCTGACCTCAGGTGATCCACCTGCCTTGGCCTCCCTAAGTGCTAGTATTACAGGTGTGAGTCACCGCACCCAGCCTGCCTGGATAATTTTTTAAAAAATTTTTTGTAGCGATGGATTCCCACTATGTTTCCCAGGCTGGTGTCAAACTCCTGGCTTCACACCATCCTCCCACCTTGGCTGCCCAAAGTGCTAGGATTGCAGGTGTGAGCCACTGCACCTGGTCTATTATTATATCTAATCGGCATATCAACATTAGTAATATGCACAAGGCACACCATTTAGATTTATTAATAGATGATACTCACTATAAATATCAAATGAGTCTTGAAGTGAAATGAAAGTCTCTTTTATGCTTCATATGTTAAAATTCTATCAGTCATTTGAACTATATATATTTATTATTATAAGATTAAAAGGCCATGATAATTAATGTTTCACATAATGATGGTGAAAGCTGCTAATTTTATGTTCAACAACAATTAAGCGCTTTTAAATAGCAAATAAACTGAAAAAAAGAATATTGAGAGAGAATGTTAGAGAGATAACTTCAGGAAGAACATTATCATCTCTGTGAGTCAATGAATGTTAAACAATTTTCAATAATACCAGGCAGAATAATAGATATTTGATTAAGTCATAACTCTAATATTTGTCAACTAGGTTGATGCATATCTCATATGCATTACAGTAAATAAAATCACTTTTAACAGTTATGTTTAATTTTTGATATTTAATTCCACCTAGGTTATGAGTCTTTCAGGAATAAATTCTATTTGGGAATTCACAACTTATGAAAATGAATTTTTAAAAAAAGAATGTTAGCTTTCCTAATTCAACATTCCATAAGCAGAAAAACATTACAAAACCATGTACAATATCCCTGACAAATCACCTTTGATTCAGACATAACAGGGATATAAAGAGAATGAAGAAAAGAAAAAAGTCTAGGAAAATGTAATATCCAAAAAATACCTGGCTTCTCTACCATTCTCAGTGGGAAGCTGAGTATCTATTTCTCATGACAAAACTGCAGCGAAGGCCAAGTGCAGTGATTCATGCCTGTAATTCCAGCATGTGGGGAGGCTGAGGCAGGTGGATCACCTGAGGTCAGGAGTTCGAGACCAGCCGGCCAATATGGTGAAATTCTGTCTCTACTAAAAATACAAAAAATTAGCTGGGCATGATGGCAGGTGTCTGTAATCCCAGCTACTTAGGAGGCTGAGGCAGGAGAATTGCTTGAATCTGGGAGGTGGAGGTTGCAGTGAGCCGAGATCTCACCATTGTACTCCAGCCTGGGCAACAAGAACAAAGCTCTGTCTCAAAAGCAAACAAACAAAAAACTGCAGTGAAGTGATCACAGAGTTGTTTTGCAGCTGATTATGCTGAGCTATTACTGTTTCTGTACCATCATGTCAAACTTAGAATTTGGCCATTAGGAAAATTATAAGAATAATTACATTCTTTAGGATGAAATTTCAGGTTAATTGTTGCATTCTGAGATGGTGATATTTGGTTTTGACCTCAACTTTAACCCAATATTGATTTTAGCATTTGCCCAAGTGTGTTTTCTGGATAACACATAGACTCACTTGTACACACTGTTCTGCACCAGCTTTCTCACTTAACAACCTTTCATCTAGAGTGTTCCATGTCTATCTTTTCCCTAACAATTTCCACCAGAACTTATTTAACCAAACCCCTAATGATGAACTTTTAGGATATTTTCTATCTTTTATTACAAGACTTTTTTTTTCTTTTCTTTTCTTTTTTTTTTTTTTTTTTTGAGACAAGGTCTTGTTCTGTCACCCAGGCTGGACTGCAGTGGTGCAATCACGGCTCACTGCAACCTCTGCCTCTGCCTCGCAGGCTCAAGTGATCCTCCTACCACAGCCTCCTGAGTATCTGGGACTACAGGTGCATGCCATCATGCCCATCTAGTTTTTTACATTTTTTTGTGGAGAACAAGTTTCATTATGTTGCCCAGGCTGGTCTCAAATTCCTGGACTCAAGCGATGCACCCACCTTGGCCTCCCAGAGTGCTAGGATTACAGGCGAATACTAGCCTTATATATGTATATACAGCTATAATGGCAGAATTAATTCTGAAAAAAATAGAATTACTCAAAGAGTATAAATGTTTTTAAATTTTGATAGATTTGCCCAGCTTACTGTACCATCATATTATATCTTTTCTTTTCATCTGTCTTTCTCTTATAGAGGTGATTCTCCAGTTTTAGTGCAGGGTTCATTTGGGGTGAATAAGAAAGTGACTTGAAAGTCCCTGCATCTCCAGGCCCTTCTCATGGAAGGAGAGTCCCTTCTTCCTCCCAGGCCCCAGTCCCCCAGGAACCTGGGCAGATGTTCCTTGAGGGCCACACTACACACGTTTTTTTTGTTGTTGTTTTGTTTTGAGATGGAGTCTCACTCTGTCACCCAGGCTGGAGTGCAATGGCGCAATCTTGGCTCACTGCAACCTTCGTCTCCCTGGTTCAAGTGATTCTCCTGCCTCAGCCTCCCGAGTAGCTGGGATTACAGGTGCCTGTCATGATGCCCAGCTAAATTTTTGTGTTCTTAGTAGACACGGGGTTTCACCATGTTGGCCAGGCTGATCTCGAACTCCTGCCCTCAAGTGATCCGCCTGCCTTGGTCTCCCAAAGTGCTGGGATTACAGGCATGAGCCTTTGTGCCCAGCTTACAACTGGTTTTTTCGGCCGTCAAATCTTGCCTCTTTTGATGTCTTAGGTTTCCTGGGTCCCTGTTCTTTAAAATACCAATTGGCTAAGCAGATTCTAGCTTAAGTGTGACTGCTTGACAGTGCATAAAGTTTTTCAGGGCCTGACTTCAAAGAAGTCAGTGATGTTGGGGCTTTCAGGATCTATACCTGGGCATTTTGGACAGAGGGGTTCCCAAAGCCCTCGACATTGAAGTTGTCTGGGATCCTACAAATCTCTCTTCTTCCACTCCTTGCCTTATCTCAGGAGTAGGGACAAGGCCCAGGATTCCTGGAATTCCTCCCTGGTTCTTCCTTACCATCCACTGCAGCATTGTGATCTGGGCAAGGAGTGGGGCCCTTCTGGCTGTTTAGGGCATCTTTTTTAGACTGAGAGAGTACCTGTCTTCTCTTCAGCTTCATTTTAATGTCCATATGGTCCCTAAACGATGACATAAAAGCTGTTATTTTCACTTGATGCGTGGGACGGGCTTGAGACAAGTGGGTATGGGAAGACCAGACTTCCGTCCCCACCCCAGAACTGACAGGCGCCTGGACATCTCGGTCATCGTTTTGTCCAGCCCATTACTCTCAAGTTTCTGAAACAGCTCCTCCCACCCATCCTCCTCCCATCAGACAACCAGTTTGAGCTGGTCTTTGCACAAAGATGGCCAGGGGCTGGCTGCCTGCCACGGTGTGCAGTCTTGAAGGACTCTACCCAAAAGCCCAGAGGGAAATCAGTTAAGCCAGTCAGACTGGCTCTCTGTGGGATCTGGGCTGAAGAATGAGAATAAGATAGGCCAGCAGCAATAGAAGAATGGAGCAGAAACACCGGCACTGTGCAGGAGAAGGACTGGGCTGGCTGAGATTGAGAGAGAGAGGGAGAGAGACAGACAGAGAGAGAAAGGGAAGCTGGCACCCTCTTGGCTCCAACCCATATCCAGTCGAATCACCTTCTCAAGATGCCTGAAGTGACTTTATGATTCTTGTAACTGTAGGAGCTGTCTATCCCATGGACATCCATGGGTGTGGTTCACAACTCACCCTCCTGGCCCAACTTCTCCCTGTACCCAAATACCCTACAAAGGAGATTCTTCGCCCAAAAGATGCTACCATTGGCTTGGCCTATGATCTTTACTTTTAAATTCCTTTTCATAGAAAAGAGAAGTTTGACACATTCGTGTTTGCCTTCCTGGGCCACATGCAGAAATAAATGGTCTATGTGCCGAAGTAAATCCAGTTCCCTCAGTTCCCTGATGTCTTATCTCCCCACTCAGAGGAGTGAATCCAGCTCTCAGCCGGCACCACACACGTGCCTGTGTGTTCTTTTCTGTGAAGTACTATGGGGTAGGAGAGTGGCTGTTATTATTATTACTATTATATTTTCTTTTTACCACATACTTTCTGAAAGATTTCCAAAACTTTAGTTACACCCTCACAATTTTTATGTTGACAACTAGAATTTTTCATCGTAAAGAGCTGCAAAAGATGTAATTTCTGGCATATTGTAAATACTGACATTTTAAAAATAAAACTATTCTTTTAAAATGTAGTCAAGAGAATCTAAAAAGCACAGTCTTTAAGAAATACAGAAATAATTCTTGAACGACTGGAAAATTTGCTTTGTTCCTTTTACTCCTTGGAGTATCCTGCTACTTCCCCCGCAGAAATTTATTCTAATGTAATATATTTTTAACCCTGAAAGTCTTTTGTTGTTCATACTTTTATTGTTCATACTATTATTTTTAACCCTGAAAGTCTTTTATTGTCATACTTCTCTGCAACGAAAAAATGTATATGAATTATAATTTTTTTTTGTTTAGATTTAGTTTTGCTCTGTCACTCAGGCTGGAGTGCAGTGGCATGATTTCAGCTCACTGCAACCTCTGCTTTCCTGGTTCAAGAGAGTCTCCTGCCTCAGCCTTCCGAGTAGCTGGGACTACAGGCACCCACCACCATGCCCAGCTATTTTTTTGAATTTTTAGTACAGATGGGGTTTCACCGTGTTAGCCAGGATGGTTTCAATCTCCTGACCTTGTGATCCACCCACCTCAGCCTCCCAAAGTGCTGAGAATACAGGTGTGAGCCACCGTACCTGGCCATTTTTTTTTTTTAATGGATAGAGGTTTTAATGTCGCCCAGGCTGGCCTAGAACGTGTAGCCTCACCTCCTCAAGCACCAGGACAACTGGCCTGAGCCACCATGGGTCCCAAATCATAATTTTAATTTTTAAAAATTTCTTGCAAGATGTAAGTTTAAAAATGTATTTGGGGTTAAGATATCCATGATTATTATTGACATCAAACATTATAAAGATATTTGAACTTTGACAATTATTAAATACAAAGTAAAATTTTACAGAGTAGCACCTTATAATAAATGTCACTTATTAGCAGAATGAGAAAAATGAACAGGAGAGAAAGAGAACTTGTGCACAGGAGAGAGGACAACACCTCAGGACGCCAGGAAGTTCAGAAGTGGAAAAATCTTTGCTGTCATATGAATTCTTTACAAACAAAATATTTTAGATTGTGGATATTAAAATCTACAGCAGAAATTGTTAAAAATAGACAAGTTGGCAACAATCAGGAGACTTGTGCCCAATAAAAGATGAATATGGATTTTATAGTATTTGATACTCTTTTGCCAGAATTTAATAAAAATGATAAAACTTTTAGAAGAAAAATACAAGAAAATCTTTATGAGCTTGGGTTAGGCAAGGACTTGATGTGACATGAAAGGCACAACAATCCATAAAGAAAATATTGATTAATTGGACTTCATCAGAATTAAGAACACCTGCTCTTTGAAAGACACTGTTAAAAGAATGAAGAGATGAGTCACAGGCTAGGAGAAAATACTTGCAAATCCAGAATATATAAAAAATGATCAAAGTCCAATGAGACTCAGGCGTGGAGGCATGCACCTGTAATCCCAGGTACTCAGGAAGATGAGGTGGGTGCACTGCTTGAACTCGGGAGTTCAAGACAAGCCTGGATACAACCTTGTCTCAAAAACCAAACCAAGAAACAAAAATCCTATGAGAAAATAACCCAATAAAAAAATGAGAAAAAGGTTCGAAGAGATCCTCCACCAGAGCAGATTTATGGAAGGCAAATAAGCAAGTGGAAAGATGACCAACATCCTTAGTCATTAGGAAAATACGAATTAAAACAGTGAGATACCACAACACATTATTACAATAGGTAAAATTAAAAAGGCTGAACAGGCTGGGTGCAGTGGCTCATTCCTGTAATCCCAGCACTTTGGGAGGCTGAGGTGGGTGGATCACTTAGTCAGGAGCTTGAGACCAGCCTGAACAACATAGTGAAACTCAGTCTCTACTGAAAGTACAAAAATTATCGGGGTGTGGTGGCGTGCACCTGTAGTCCTAGCTACTCAGCTGAGGTGGGAGAATCGCTTGAACCCTGGAGAGAGAGGTTGCAGTGAGCTGAGATTGCGCCACTGCACTCCAGCCTGGGTGACAGAGGAAGACTCTATCTGAAAAAATAAAAATTAAAAATTAAATGAAGATAAAAAATAAAAAGGCTGATCATACCAGGCATGGTAAGGACATGGGACAACTAGAATTCTCCTATACTGCTGGTGAGAATGAGAAATGAAACCACTTTGGAAAACAGCTTGGCAGTCAAGCATTTCAAAAGACAAAAATTACAACAAATTTAGTTTAAATAACTTCATCTGTTTTATTGCCATTCTAGAATTGAGCAACACTTCATTCCATAAAACAAAGTATTCCAATGAGCTGCGCAGAGGCGGCTGGCTTTATAGACAGAGAAGGGCTGAAGAAAGCAGAAACTAAGAGAAAAGAGTAGATGGTCATTTCAGAGTTACTTTCCATGTGACAGGGGACAGGAAGACACAACAGGAGAAAGATAACTGGTTCACCTCAGGTCACTTCAGGTGACTTTTTGTCATAAGAATGAAAACATGGGGAACGTCACTGTCATGCCCATTAAAGACTGAAACTGGCCTGTCTGGAGAATTGGTTGTTCTCTCTTCCAGTTTCTCAGAAGGTCAGATAATAACTTATTTTCTGTTTGTTGACATGGAACTTTGGCATGAGTGACTCTGTTTTGACTTTTAGAGTGGTCTGTTGGGGCATGGTGAAGGAGCTTAGTCCAGAACAATGGCCTGCTATAATTTGTATTTAACAGCATATGCTTGCTATATGATGATCACTTGAGGTCAGGAGTTCAAGACCAGCCTGACCAACATGGAGAAACCCCCTCTCTACTAAAAATACAAAATTAGTCTGGCATGGTGGCACATGCCTGTAATCTCAGCTACTCAGGAGGCTGAGGCAGGAGAATCACTCGAACCCGGGAGGCGGAGGTTGTGGTGAGCCAAGATTGCGCCATTGCACTCCAGCCTAGGCAACAAGAGCGAAACTCCATCTCACTAAAAACAAAACAAAAAATAAAAAAATTTTATTTTACGCTTCAGATATGTGAGGTTAACTCTATGTCAACTGTACCTTCATTAAGTGGTTAGAAAAGTGTGAATAAATGTCCAAGAAAATGTAAAATACAAACTTACCTTTTAAAATGTTCCTTTTACTTGAAGGTATACTATTCATTTGTACAGTAAGGAATAGGGAACTTCCTTCCTTCGCCTCTTTGCAATACTCTCAAGGATGCCCCTGGGACACCGACCAAGTCACCAGTGAAGAAAGTTCCATGGAAGTTCCTCCTCACTCCTGAGAATGGTGAGGAGGCAGAGAGGGTGAGCTCAAAAGCAGCATGCTTTATTCCAACCAGGAAAATAGTTAGAAAAGGCGTGCAGCCTTGACTCGAGTGTCATGTGAAAGAAACAGGGTCCTGCCACCCTCACGGTTTCTCACTGATGCCCTCCTTGCCTTCTTTTCTCTGAACTTGCCTTCAGCGGTTTGGTGAGCTTTCACAGTAGTGGGAAAATAAGTAAGATTATTAAAGAACAATTGCTGTCCTTTCTGTTCTTCCACTCTATGATCCATCTGAATCCCAAACATCCCGAGTCAAAGCACCCCATCTCTAATGCCACATTGTCTGTGACAGAAATACGTACAGAAAAGGGACCGATACAAAGCCCGACCCTGGGCTCATGGCAGCTGCCGAAGAGGTGCTGTGGACCCACTCTCTTAATCGTCTTCTCCCACTTTTTTCTTGCGGTGAGGTTTTAATTTTACTATTAGCTTTTCTATTTTTATTTTTTTCATCCAGGAACTCCGTAGCCGTGCTGCTGTGAGACATGCGTCTGTTGCTTGTGAAGTGGGAGCAGGGAGAAGGTGAAAGGGAAAGCAGGAAGCAGAACACAGCTGTGACCTCCTGTCCGCAGCTGTTTCAGATCAGTTTTAGGGGACGCAGCTCTTGCTTTCCTTTGGTCTCTCCTGCCTGTGAGCCTCTTGCACCCCTTGCCCTGATCTGAGGGCCCCTGATGCTGAGGGATGACCCTGGACTTCTGAACTCCAACCCCACCATTTATGGAGCAGCTGTGTGCTGCAGGAGGTGAGAGTGGAGACACCAATCTCGCAGGGGTTCTGAGAAGAGAAAATTGATTATAGGAGTTTGTGTAGCACAAAGTGCAGCCTGTACAGATACATGGCCCTCGGAGAACCCCCTTCCCTCCACACTTGGACAAAGGGCTACCCAGCACCTACTGTTTCCTGGTTAGAGCCCGACACCAACTATTTGACCTGGGGCAGTTTTCTCCTCTGATGCAAAATGGAGCTAATAATAGAACATACTCTGGGTTTGCTGTGAGGCCGAGGCATGGAAACTGCTTAGAACAGTATCAGGCATAGAGCAAGCACCCAAAATTATCACCACTGTTACTGAGCTAAGCACTGGAGGTTCAGAGCTGTTTCTGCAATCCGAGTCATGGATATGTCAAAGTAAATGTGAAAAATATCTTCAGCCTCATAAAAATTGCTTCGTTAACAAAATTCAAAAATATAACCCAGCATCCTTTAGGGAACACATGATACTCATCCAATAAATTATGCATGAAACAACTCTCTAAGACACCACTAGTGAAAAATGAAAGTATCCCTTTTAGGGCCTCCCCTCATCTCTACTTACCCAAATGAGAATTTTCCTCCCTCCCTCCAGCCCTTCCTACGTTGTCTCATTTCTGTCTCTTGCTAGAATTAAGAATTGAACAGTCTTAAAGATCATCAAGTCGTGTGTGTGTGTGTTTTAAATTTTTATTTTGGTAGAGATGGAGTCTCACTATGTTGCCCAGGCTGGTCTTGAAGTTCTGACTTCAAGCGATCCTCCTGTCTTGACCTTCTAATGCCTTCTAATGTGTTGCGATTACAGGTGTGAGCCACAGCACCCCACTATCAGGCCCAGGATTTTATATAAGAAAAAACTAAAGATTTGAAACAGGGCCCATTCATGCCGAGAGGATGCAGTTCATAAGTAGAGAAAAGAACAGGAAGGGGAAGGACGCCAGTGTGACTCATTCTCCCATCACCTTTCTCATCTGAGCAGAATCCTGAAATCTACTCATTTGCTAGTGGACCCTATGGGGCTGGCTAAAGAACTAACCTGGGGACATATATCAGGAACCATCTTCATATCTGAACCAAGCAATGTGCCTGCTGAGTATCTTTTCTAAGAAAAATATCAGAAACTAGAATATATAATGATGTGTTCCCCAGAATCAATCTCCTCAGGAACAACCTTAATGTCCAACAATAAAATGAAATTTTAAATTATAAGTTTCCCTTGTCATGGGAAAATGTTCAGGATGTAATGTTAAGGATATAAAACAAAAATGCAGTGCAATCTGTACTATATTAAAAGACAGTTACAGCAAGAAGCAGTATGTTTCTGTATTTAAAAAAATCTTTAATAACTGTTTTTTGTTTGTTGTAAATAGGATCTCACTCTGTCACCTAGGCTGGAGTACAGTGGCATGATCACTGCTCACTACAGCCTTGAACTCCTGGGCTCTAGCAATTCTCTTGCCTCGGCCTCCCAAAGTGTTGGGATTACAGGCAAGTGTTGGGATTACAGGCCCTGTATATTACTTTATAATGGAAAAGTTATTTTTAAAAATCAGGGTAAGAATTCTGTTTCCTATATAGCACTAAGATAAGATACACTGTGTGTTCACCTAACCAGCAGTCATTGAGTAAATGCTGAAAACTCTAGAGGGAAGGGAAGGAAGAAGGCCAGGAACATTTATGAGGCAGTCAAAATGTGCCAAACACTTTGTGTTCCTCACGCTATTCCAACATCACAAAATCTAGGCAAAGGTACATGTAATTATCCCCCTCCTTGATTCTATGTTTTTTAAATGAATGAGTACAGGGGATTTCCAAAAGACAGAAAGGAATTCCCGTCTCCAGGCTTGCCGTGGAGGAGAAGGATTTGGCCCAGCCGCCTTTGCTTCCTTGCTCATGTTTTTTTTCTCACCACATCTTGCTGCCCGAACGCTCAGGAAGCTTTGGCTCCACTTCTGCTGCCATTTGGAGTTTGATTAAAAACAAAATGCGGACCACGTTATCACAAGTGCTTTCAATACATGTTTATTGCAAAACCACAAGCACAGTAACCATAATGTCAACATAACCATATTTCCTAACAGAACAGGAGATCGCCATGCCTAAGTGCGTGTGTTTTCCAAAGAAATGGCGGTTTATTTGGAAGCTCACACACTGTGAGTGATGACGAGAAGCCCTATTGTGAACTAGGAGTTCTAAACCATTAAACATTTAATTACCACTTTGGCAAAGCAATGCACATTACCATTTCTACAATGGAACAGCACAGAGATTTTAAATGCATCTTTATTTTTCAGAATCTTCAGTATTCACAATGTGTAAAATGAAGCAGCATTTTAAGTAAAACTCTATGCCAAAACAGTTTCTTAAAAAGTCTGGATTAAAAAGAAGGAAAACTGCACATGAATAATATTTATCAGTGCTTACAGTTGACACTAACTATAGTTTTTTAAAAGAATAAAAATACTCAAGACTTCAACATTTCCTTACAAAAGTATGCTTGGCCATAAAATAAAAATCTATAAAACCCCAAATATTACAAAAGTAAAATGCAAAAAAATTTTGTATACAAATGTAATACAATCTTTACATGGTAAGAGATTATTTGAAAACACATAGAACACTTCCTAAGTGTGGATGTGCTTCGGAGCTGAATTCATCACACACCCCCTGCTCTGACCATCGCATAGACCTAGCAGGCAGCAGAGGCGGGTGCACGGCCCCCAGCATCAAGTCTCAGTGTGGCAGGTTTCAAGCTTTCCACTGCAACCATTCATACTTACATCATCTCTATGCTGGAGAAGCTTGCTTGGGCATATGGGGCGTCACAGAAGCTGCGGCACCTGCCTTCCAGGAGCCTGTATATAGCCTATATCCTAGTGCTGCTACTTTAAAATCAGGCCCTGGAGCTGGGAGGACTCTCAAGAGATGACCCTGTCCTCTGGGCCAGTCCTGACCCACTCTGGCAGGGCATCTACCGCAGCCTGCTGGAGCACTATTTCACTCTGGCAGTCAGAGGGTTCCACTGCAGCCATTTCTGCCAAAAACCTTTCCCAGGATGGACCCAGATCCCAAACAGAAAAGGACTTTGTTCTTCCACTTCTTGATGCCCAAGGAATCAGGGGCATCAAATGTCACCTGGGACTGGAAGGAGGGAAAGGGGAGGGGATGAGTTGGAATGAGACACAAGGCCCAAGGCTGAGGGGAAGGATGGGGGTCTGTCAGGCGTGCTAGGACCCCCCAGTGTGGAGAGTGCTGCAGGCTCCCTCACCAGCAGAGGCCTCTGCTCTGGGTTTCTCCTGCCATTCTACCTCCTCTGCTTGCCTTCCTGCTCTGACTGTGATGTCGTGCAGAGCTATGAAAGCCAGACAACTAATGGGATAAAATGAGGCCAAATACACCTTGGCTTGAGAACAGACAGGGAGAACAATAAAGTGCTTGGGCTTTGGAAAGTGATTTTGGTTGGACAGTCTTTCTGGCTTGCTTCTAGGTATGTGACTGAGAATAGAGGCAGATGGAAAAGTCTGGATGGAATAAGACATAGCAACTTTACTTGGATCGAAATCCCCTTAGAATACCCAAGATTTCTCTGCATCCAAGAATTGGTATGAAAAGTAATTACTCTGGCAGAAACACAAAAAAGTAGGTATAGAAGGCATGCCTTCAATCAGAGAACATTTCTTTACCAGTGTGATTGTAAAAGTTAAAGAATTTAAAGAAAACACAACCCTTCCCAGGCTGCAGTATATGTCTAAATTCAGTGTGTTCTCAGAGCAGAACAGGAACCTCCATTATGCCAGACAGGGCATCTGTGAGGCCAGCACCCCCAGATGGCTGGTTCTACCTTCTAGAGTTTCCACGAGCCTTGGAGTCAGCTGCTCACATTTAAGAGAAGGAAGTGTGAGATGCGAGGCTGTTTCCCCACTTCCAGCTCCACAACTCTTCATGCTGGGGTCCTTTGCCCTGACTTGTTCTGCCTGTCTCCCCTCTGCCACTCTGTTTCTTGACCCCTCCCTCCTTCACACCCACATTCTTTGAAAGCAAGAACTTCTAGTGCAAAGGGGAGTGGCTCTGGAACTGATGACAGAGGGAGGTTGTAGAATCTCCATCCCTCGAGAGCTGAGAAGGCAGCTAGCCAGACCCTCTGCAGGCAGGATGTGCTTGGAGGCAGGAGGCTGGGCCAGATGACTTGGTGAGAATGAGCCAGCTTCAGAGTTCTGCTTTCCAGAACCTACTTCCACCACAGCTCCATGCCTCCAAGCCTCCTCCTGTACTTTGGCTTGGCACACATATTAAGAAATATGTCTACAGGCCTGGCTTCTATTTCCATACTCTTCCACTGCGGTCTCACGGATCTCCTTATATGGTCCCTGTCTCTCCCTTGGAGACTCTTTTGGCCTAATCCCATGCCTTAATGAATAAATGGTGGCAGATCTGAAATCTTTGAAAGCTTGTTAGCTTTCTCTAAAAACCTTCCCACTTATTTTCAAGCCATCAAAACAGATTTCTCTGCCTTTGCCTTCAAAGGCTGTCCCGGGGCATTTTTTATTCTGTGAAGGTCACACATAACTACATATTGATTAGGGATAGCATGGATTTTTAATGGCCCAAGGAACCAGGATTTAGAACATAGTTTCCCAAGACAGTAAGATCCTGTACAGGAACCAAGACAGCTGTACAGATGAGCTACAAAGCTTTCAAAAGCCCTTTGGGGGGTGTTGTTGGCTTTGAGTTAGTTTTTATGAATGGACTCACTGGAATGCAAAGCTGAGGGCCAGGAGGCTGATTTGTTTGCTTCTGCATCCTCAGTGCCTAGCCCAGTGGCCAGCATGAAATGTGAGTCCAAAACATGCTGGTGAATTATTAAATTATTAGCTACAGATTCCTTAATCCTGGTTTTTTAAAAAATCTTAACACAATCTGCTTGTATGATGAAAGCCATGCCTGACTTTGGAGTGTTCGTTATGTTCAAATTGTATTACAACATAGAATAGAAAAGATCATAGTCTGCTTTACGGTGAGAGAAACAGTTTTCCTAAGAAAAATTAAAATTTTCATAAAAACATGAACAAAACTTCAGGACGTAGATAACCAAGAATTTACTGGTAAAGGAATACTGATAAAAGAAGAATGAAAAGGTAAGGGAATCAGCAGCTGATTCATTAAAGTAACCCTTTCCCCAGTTAGATGGAAGGACAATTATAGGCAACAGAATATAGCATGGAGTTTCCCATGCCTAGGTGGTCTATATTAAGTTTGAGTTAAAAAAAGGACATATGGTGGGGGGGACTTCTCTATTCTGAGATAGAAAAGGGTGAAACATTAGGACTAAGGTAACCATTGATTTCTTTTTCCTGAAAAGGTCAAGTGCAATTGGCAAAACAGGAGGAAGGCCTGGAGGTGGGTGGGGATTCTTTGGGACATGGGGCAAGGATCCTGGGGCCAAAACCCAAAGGACAGCGGAGGTTTGGAGGACAGGGACGGCTTCACTGAGGATATCTGCATTACTTACTACAATGATTTCTCAGCAGTAAGTTATTGATCAGGAGGAGTAGTGCAATGAGAATTAGTGAATTCAGGGAAGGACTAAGAAGAACCACCCCCAACACATACACTGAACTCTACTGGGCAGGCTCTATTCTTCCTATGGCAGGTAAGATGGGATCGACACCCTCTCGTGACATCTTCCAGGCACTTTATAAGCCACAGACCTAAACAAAAACAGGTAGTTATGTGTGTAGTCCAAGAAAGTGATTTTGTTTGGGACTTGTGGATGCAATGTATTAGGATGGAGGCAGGATTTTCTTAATGCTTAATTTTCGTTAAGTCTTCAAAATGACATATTTCTGGTTGGGGGCGGGGAAGTAAATTTGCAATTGGGGGCATTTATAGTAAATAAAATAATTGGCAGGAACTAAAACCTGCCCTTTATAGCATTCTTTGGGTTTCTGCAAAGGCTCAGGGGGCTGGGACTTCACTAGCAATGCATCAAGTGGGGTTAGGTTTACAGGTGGAGACCTGAAGGGTGTCTGCAGTCTCCAGCCCCCTTTTTGGTGTTTAGTCTTTGTTCTTTGTTAATAATCAAATTCCCCTTAGAAAGAACACTCACAAAGCCTTGAGTACATATACACATTTGTTAAATTTTGTCTTAAGAGATAGCTGGGTTACCCACAACATTCCCAACCTCCCATAGTAGTAGTAACCCATTCCTCAGCCATGGAATGATGGTAGGGTGGGGATTTCTCCAACAAAATTAATTTTGTGCCTCTAGACAGATCCAGGTCCTACTCATGGAAGGAATTTCAGTAGGGCAGAATGTTTTTTCCTTGAAATCAGTTATGGTTTATGATAGGAGAACAATATTTGGGTTCCTGCCATGCATAATTATTTGGGAAACTGTCACTAGCTCTTTGTAATTGTTAGTTCAGGAGAGTCTTTTTAAAAAAAAAAAAAAATCTTCTGGCTGGGAACAGTGGCTCATGCCTGTAATCTCAGCTCTTTGGGAAACCAACGCAGGCAGATCACTTCAGGCCAGGAGTTTGGGACCAGCCTGGCCAACATGGCAAAACCCCATCCCTACTAAAAAGGCAAAAATTACCTGGGTGTGGTGGCGCATGCCTGTAGTCCCAGCTACCGGAGAGGCATGAGAATCCCTTGAACCCAGGAGGCAGAGGTTGCAGTGAGTTGAGATCACACCACTACTGCACTCCCACCTGGGCAACAGAGCAAGACTCTGTCTCAAAAAAAAAAAAAAAAGAGCAGAAACAAGAAATATCTTTTGTTTTTCTGGTTATCTTTCACTGTCATTTAATCATACATATATAATTGCTTTGTATACAGAATGAATAGAAGCATACATGGATGAAGGACAAATAGATATAACAGTCTGAAAAGTTTCCCTAATGCTGGCACCTATAACGCATCACTAACAGGGCCTTGTAGAAGTTCCTTGTTGGTTTGAGAAGATAATGTATAAACTGGGAGTAGTGGTGGAAAAGTATTGCACTCATGTTTTCTACTTTCAGTTGAGTATGACCAAGAGGTATAGATCAGAGAACTGTAAAACTTTTCAGCAAAAAGAAACATCTTCTTTGACCCTCCTATTTTAGAAGTAAGGAAGCCAAAGTTCACATAGGACAGATGACTTGCCCAAAGCCCCAAGGCTGCTCAGCAGCTGTGTAGAAGACAGAGACCCAGACTTCCTGACACTGAGGTTGGTGCTCTGGTTCACTTCTCTCTCTCACAGCTATTAATATTATGCCCACATTATAGTCACATGGAAGTCTGAGCATGGTGGCTCATGCCTGTAATTCCAACACTCTGGGAAGCTAAGATGGGAGGATTGCTCTAAGTCCAGGAGTTCAAGACCAGCTTTGGCAACATAGTGAGACCCCTTCTCTATAAAAACTAAAAAATTAGCTGGATGTGGTGACATGCACTTGTAGTCTTAGCTATTGAGGAGGCTGAGGCAGGAAAATCACTTGAGCCCAGGAGTCTGGGGTTACAGTGAGCTATGATCATGCCACTGCACTCCAGCCCAGATGACAGAGACACTGTCTCAAAAAAAAAAAAAAGCCTTGTTTACTAACACTTGAGTATAGATCATTCTTTGACATCTGAAACTTTGCTCTTATTCTGTAAAATATCTGCAGTTTACTGGAAAAACCTGACCATGTGGAGATGGCATTGTTGCAAAGCAACTTACAATTCTTTGGTGCCTTAACTAGAGATATAAGTTCAAGGATCAGCTTTACTATCTGACCCAACAGTTTTGATTTCTACAGATGCAAGCCCATGCTGTCTCATGATGAATCAAACCAAACCAAAGGAGTGGTATCTGGTTTGATCTGATTCTGGTGAGCAAATGCAGTACCGAGACCTGGCTCCCAGAATGCTATCTAAACATCAGATTTTCTTTCATTGCATTTGATAAATTTAATAAACCCTGTGTTTCATATATAAAGTCCTTTGGGAAAATAAACAGCACCTGCAGCTTATCTCCTCCCACAGACACTGAAAAAGCGGTTTCTTCTTATTGAATGTGGATGCAGCGTAAGATTTCCTATGTTTACATACAGGGCTCTCATGAGGGGGGTTACTGCATAAATAGAAACACAAAGATGCTGGGCAGCTCTCTAGCTTTACAGACTTAACATGCCTTGGTCATCTTCATATTGAAATAAGAATGAACTGGTATTTCTGAACTGGAAGAAACCTGAGGGGACATCTTTGTTCACTCCCTCATTTCAGAGATGTTGCTAAAGGAGAAATGAAGCGACTTCCTCAAGGTCAAATAGCTGAAGCCACCAGGCCTGGGTTAAAAGCCAGGCCTGTGGGCTCCCACACCAGTGCTCTTTGTCCTCTCTAGTGAGTTCCAGGAAGAATCTGCTTGCTTGGCTCTCTCCTCTCCACTGCTGGCAACTCAGAAAATCTGGGTGTCACACAGCTTGCTTTCAAGCATGGTCAGAAATGAGAAGACACGACCAGAAACGGGAAAGCTGAATGGGCAAGAAGGCAGGAAAGGAAGTGACCAAATGAAGCTGGGCCCTTGGTCTGCTACAGTTCATCATTTCTACTGGCAGCTTCAAAGTTAGGAAAGACACAGAAATTGACCAGAAAATGATAAGAATTATCAGAATCTCCATTAGCTATTTTTTTAAAAATGAAGTTGCACAAGCTAGGCTGGGAAACAGGGTGAAACCCCCTCTCTACGAAAAATACAAACAATTCCCCCTCTCTACGAAAAATACAAACAATTAGCTGGGCGTGGTGGTGTACACCTGTAGTCCTAGCTACTGGTGGGACAGAGGTGGGAGGATTGCTTGAGCCTGGAAGATGGAGGCTGCAGTGGGCTGAGATCACACCACTGCACTCAAGCCTGAATGAGAGAGTAAAAAAAAAAAAAAAATTGCACAAGAATATTTTTTTGACTTCTGTTTTCTACCATACTGTGTGCCTCTGCAGAGACAGGGAACCCAAGAAAGCCTTGTCAAGAAAACCTATGTAGATTTTGTAGGTCAGTTATTCAGTCTCTTTTCTCACAGTACAGGGAGCTCAGCTGATGGTGTAAGAACAGAAATTGTATTTCCAGTAAGAAAACAAAATAATGCATATTGGAACTCACTTTTGAACTTTAGAATATGATAGAGCTTGACGGTACCATAAGCAGGTCTGTGAAACAACTATATTTCGTAAAATAGGTTTGATAAAATGTTCTCATAGTTTCCTGGATTTCTTTTTTAATATGACATTTTCTTCATATCACAGCTTTAGTACTTGCCTTGATAATATGGCAAATGATGGTAATTTCTGTACTTATTTCAGGGACAAATGTGCAATGTGATTTTTTTAAACATTAAAGCAAATTTGCTATGCATTTTTATTCAGTCTTGAGTCTAAAGTGAAGCTTGTATTATACAAACAGTAAGATGAATGCCTGGATTTTAGTAAAATAGTAAAAAAAAAAAAAATCTAATTAAAAGTTAAGTAGATGGGGATTTAATCTCTTCAATTTAAAATCCCTTAGCTTAGATCTCTTGTTAGAAGAGCTTCATAAAAACAAGCTGTAAACATTCTCCATAATTAAACATGAACATATGATCTATGAAAAAACTTGGCCCTCAGGCCATATATATTTAAATATACAAAATTACATTTGTATTTGATTCTCTTGTTATCGGCTCCATACTCCAGTGAAATGCATTTGTGTGCACAACTGTCTTGTTCCTATACCTCCACCATGGATCATATTAAAAAATGCTTCTTCCCATAAACTGTGAAGTATTAATTGATAAGACACGGGAACCTGCACTACAGCATGTCCTTACCAATTAATATTGCTGTTGACTTAGTTTATGGGATTGAATTATTCATTGGAATCTTTTTACATGATGTCATTGCAACTCAAGGGCTAAGAAATGTTAGTGCATCTACAGGATAGTGATGAAGAGAATTTTACTTATAAACCAAACAACCACATCAAATTTAATCTCTGTACTTCCCATACTCAATAATGGAAGCTTACTCTTAAGCCCTAACATTTTTGAAAATGGGAGGTATTCATGCACACCCAAAATGGTCTAAATTAAGCTGCAGTTCTGTAAGGTAGGAAAAAAACACCTGGTTTGGGAGTCAGAAACTATAAACCTCAGTTGTACTTTACCTCTCTAGAATCATTTCTATAAATGCTAACATGAGGGTTTGGATTAGTGAAGGGTTAAGATTTCTTTCAGTTGTAACATTTCATTAGGATTCTATAAAGTTTAGAAAGTGCAGATAGCAGCTGGTCTATTATGATGCATGACAGAAGTAAAACCAAAAAGAAAATGATTTGCAATATTCACATAAGTGATGTGTAATCTTCTTCCCACCCCCAAGCCTTTTGGTTCCCTTGCTATCAGGTTTGGTATATGAACTTTTGATCACTTTAAACAGTTGCACTTTGTAATTAGAACAATTACCTGCTAGCGGGGTAAGCAAATACAAACAAAATAGAGGGACTCATCTCACCTCATGTATTCTAAAAACAAGAATTCTCAACAAAGCAAGAATTTTTAGTCACTACCCACTTGGGATGTTTTGAACTAGTCATTTAGGTAATACTTTTAAAGTGTTCTTCTTTACTTTGTGTTAAAAATAGAATTAAGCCTGGTGTGGTGGTAGATGCCTGCAGTCCCAGCTACTTGGGAGGTTGAGGTAGAAGAATCACTTGAGCCCAGGAGTTTGAGTCCAACCTGGGCAACATAGTGAGATCCTGTCCCTTAAAAAAAGTACAGTTAACCACAATTAAAACGTTCTACACAAGAAATCTTATTATAGCAGAACTTTATAAAACAACATCCTCAAACATAATATTTCTGACTATAACCAAATACCTTATATTTCTTCCCTCTCCTTTCTAGCTTCTCTCTGAACAGGAAAGGGTGGTGGCTATTTAGCATCTGTGTCATGGTCTACTGATATCCTTAATGGCTGGCTTTCAATCATTGTTTCTCCATGTTGCCCAGGCTGGTCTCAAACTCCCAGTGATCCACCGCCTTCTTGGCCTGGTGTGGTGGCTCACGCCTATAATCCCAGCACTTTGGGAGGCTGAGGTGGGTGGATCACTAGGAGTTTGAGACCAGCCTAGGCAACATGGAGAAACAATGTCTCTACTAAAAATAGAAAAATTAACTGGGCATGGTGGTGCACACCTGTAGTCCCAGCTACTCAGGAGGCTTAGGCGAGAGGATCACCTGAGCCTGGGGCATGGAGGTTGCAGTGAGTTGAGATCACACCAGGCCACTGCACTCTAGCCTGGGCCACAGAGCAAGACCCTGTCTCAAAAAAAAAAAAAAAAAAAAGAGAGAATTCTGCCTTCTTTTTATCTCATTTTTATTTCAGAAGAATGACAGAATTAACTGGAACTAAGTCTAGCTTTTGTAGGTTTTCTTCTTCTTTTTCTCAAGTTTCTTAGTTCCTTCAGTTCTTGCTAAGTAAGCAGGGTGTTTATAAAGGGAGACGATTTAAAGATGACTGAAGACAGATGTTAAATTTGAGGGGTTTGTTACTTTTCTAGTTTCACAAGTTAGGGTCTTAGAAGTTGCCAAGCAGTACTAGGATGTTCCTCCAGGTCTGAGGTGAGTTAATGCACAGGCTTGCACTTGCTAAGGGGAGGGGAGGGACTTAGGGATCCACACGTGGGTGTGTCATGTCGTGCGCGGGTGCAGAGGGGAGCAGGCTCAGGGCTGCCCAGCTTTCCTGAACCAGACTTCATCACCTTCACTAATAGCAGCCACTTGCACTCTATCCAGAAAAACACAAGAAGTATATTTACTTAATTGACAATGAAGGTACAATGTCAAGCAAGAAAAAACAAGAAGAGGGGCTGGAGGAAGCTAAGAATAATAAAGGTATAGCAGTATTCTTGAGTTTTTGGGAAAATGGTTGGTTTTTCTGGGTGAGGGGAATTACGTAAATATGAATAGTGGTGATACCACACTCCCACTGCAGCGTGAAATCTGCGTCTGAGAGCCACCCAATGTGGAACTCTCATTTTTTAAAATAAGTGCAAAGATAGCAGCTGGTCTATTTTGGTGCATGATAGAAGTAAAAATAAGAAGAAAATATGATTTGCAATATTCACATAAATGATGTGTAATCTTCTCCCTACCTGCTATCCATATAAAGAAGATAGGTACTGGCAAAACACTGCCCTATCAAATATGTTGACTCCACAGAGAATGGAGTATTTTACAACCTAAGCTGAAACACAAGGATGTAATTCAGAAATCATTCAACAGAGTTGAAAGTTTCAATGTGATAAATTATTGTTTTCAAACAAGGGTCACTGAATAAAATCTAACCCTGGTAAATAATAGTAGCTCTGGAGGTTACATCTCATGCCACCATATACAGGAAGAAGACACAGTATGTCCATGTGACTTGTCATTTCACTTGTAATAAAGTGCTAGATCCTAATGGAATTACAATTTTTCATACACTATTTAATGTAATTATATTAAACATTTAGTCATCCTCACATAATTATTTAAGGGCCTAGCAGATGAAATTGTATTTCACAGAAACAAGGATAGGTTGATATGGAGACACAGTGCCCGTGCTTGGAAGTCACTGGAAAGCACCCGATCACCATAGTCAAGATGGCCAAGGGCTTCTGACCTGATTAAAATAAGGAGTCATATAAGAAATGGCTTTATTAGAAAAAAAATGTAGTGTACATGTGGCTAATTTCTATCATCGATATACCTCTTGGCTATTTTATCATTAAAACTGGATACAGGGTTTGAACTTCTTTAGAAGTTAGTGGCATATCTTCCTATTCTGATATGTGACTTAGGGAAGGCGTTATCTTCATGTGATAGACACCCTTTATTTCTTTTCATAATTACAAGTAATCAGTAGTTTAGCACTGGCACAAAACAAAGAGAGAATTACTTAGGTAGTGCTTTACGTGTAAGACGTCATACTTCCAACCCCAGAATCAGGCACAGGTATGCCATCTGTAGAGTTTCATAATCCCTTATTATCACTCAAGTCCCCATTATCATTACCTAGCAGTAATTAAATTAATGTGATAATCTGTAACCTAACAAAACCTCTGAATGAAGTTTCTTTCTTCTTCTTCTTTTTCTGTTAGATGTGCAATTCCGAGCAAATGTGCAGTGTGCAGTATTGATTTTCAGGCTCCTTTTAAACTCCTTCAAGTCTGTGCTATTAAACGGAGACAACCACATCAAGATAAAGTCTGTCATAGGATTCCCTGAAGCACAGAATGAGGAGAAGACTGAGCAAACACGACCCGGGAAGGCACCAATTGAACCAAGACAACTCTGTAAGACAAAAAACATGTGGTTTTAAACATTCATGCATCACCAGCTGAACACCACCTGTATGCTGGAAGGAATCTGCTCTGCATTAAAAAGTACTTCTAATAAATGCATCCTGGAAGGCCTAGAAACTGGCTTTCAATAAACAGTGACAATCTGGAGACTAAGTGATGTGTGTAATATATTACAGGGCTTCCATGTGGAATATTTTAAATCAATATTGTTAATAACTTTCCATCAATTTAATCCACCTTGACTTCGGTCACAAAAATAAATTACTTCAAAGAAAAAAATCAATCACCTTTAAATGTTAGTTTGATAACGATCCTTTAAGTACCCACTATCACCATCACTCTCATCCCTGTTTATAAATATCTGATGGATTAAAAAGACAAATGCCAAAATCACCTGAATTTTGAGATAACACTTTTATACGTTTTGGATAGAAATATCTATTTCTCAGCAAAAACATTAAGTAGAAATCACTGTAAAACCGATTAGAAAATATATTTAAAAATAAAACATACAAAAAAATCAAACATCATTCTGCTCCCATAGAGACCATTGTGAATATTTTGGCTTATTTCTTTCTAGCCTTTTTCTTCACCAGCATAAATGGTTATGTATGGTGCCAATTACTGGAAAACCTATAGGAATCATCTGAATGGGCAATTCTGTTGTTGTTTGATTTAATGTGTCAAGAACATGCTTCTTCAGAAATGCTCTCTCACGAATTCAGGACTCTCCAACAAGACAATCCTGAGCCATTTGCTACCAACACACACTGCCCACTGTAGCTGCCTCTAGCTCCTTCCTCAAACTCCAGGGATTCTAGGGCTGTGCATCTGTTCAGCCTTCCTCTACCCCATCCCATCTGACAGTCAACCCCAAGGCTCTGAAGTGAATAGCTCCTTGGCATAAAGATGTTGGTGGAAGTGGCAGAGACAACGTTTCTAGTTTAATATCCATTTAGCAGTTTCAATTAAAAAAAATAAACGAGGAAAATAAGCTCCTTGGTGCCTTTTTTTTTTTTGGTCAATCTTAGGGGTTTTATTTTCCCTTTGTACTTCTACAAAATTCTAATACTACCTTAATCTTCAAAAGTCATCCTAAAGATTTCCACACTGCTGCTTTAGTTTAATCCATAATTCATATGGCTAAAAGAGCAATTTATGCTCAGGAATGGAAATCAGAAAACTGACTGGCAAGAAAAGGTGCTGCAATACCTTTTTTTTTTCTGTAATATGCTCACAAAAGCAGCCGCTCCACCTCTCAATTACTATGTTTTAGAAGTCAGACATGCTATTCTATAGTATATAACAAAGATATATATTTCAATGGTATTTTTAGGCAAAGCTGTTTTCTCTGCTTTACTTGGATTGAACGTAGTCTAAACACTCAGAGAAGCTGTGATCTATGAGATCTTGTCTTCATTCTGATGTTCCCTGAAATGACACACTGGGCACTTTCTGCTTTTATGTTGACTAGATAACCCCTGGATTTCTGATAATTTTACTAGGCAAAAAGAAGCAGTAAAAAATTAAAAAGTAGTAAAATATAGACAATAGCATTTTGTTTGTATTAAAAGGGAGAACTTGGACTTCAGGGTCAAATTTTAAACAACAGATAAAAGAAGTATGGTAATTGACAAAATGGTTTTACAACAATGACAACTGCTAAATCTTAAAGACTGTATTTTATGGGGAATTAGAGCAACACACATAGCAACAATCAGCTTGTCCTTGCTTTCCTTAAACTGAGAAACTTGTCAAATATTGCCAAAATTTTTAAATAATACCTTTTATTTCAGTTATTATTAGAATTGTAAAATCATTCTTCTACATAGGTTCAGATGAAATCTCTAAGAATATATCATAATGGCTTTTTAAAAGCACTATGGTTTGTTCACTGATTTTTACCATGTGCTTCTCTCTGAAAAGTCAAATCCACCTCAGTAAATTCACTTGTTTCAATCAACTGCCAAGTGTTCTTTGAAATTATTTGCCTTTTTAGAAAGCAAAAGGTCACAGACAGGGGAACCTTACATTGTCCTGCTGAAAACCATTCACATAAACCACTGCTTAGGCGCTCTAATAAGCAAGGAAATGATTTGCTTAAAAATATAATTTGACTTGGCAGTAGCAAAGTCAGCCGCTGTCCTTTCTGATCCCCTTTCTGATCCTGATGTAAATGAACTAACAGAATCCCAAGTCACTGAGATTTTCGTTCTATAACTCTTTTTCTCTTTTAAAATAAGCATGGGTTTCTAATATTCCTTCCCTTTGCCTTTCACTGGATGAAATATAAATCCACACTTGAAGGCAGGGCTCTACAGCCTGCCCCATACTTCCGCTGGGTCTCTATTGTCCACTACACAGCAGTCAGAGTACTCTCTGCCAATTTACAGTTTAGATAGGTGCTCAACTTAGTGAAGTGGGCTCTGCAGCGAATGATGAGACTCTGCTGGGAGAGAACTAATTGGGGTTTTGCTCATCCTCTTACGTTTTTCTTCTGGAAGCCCTGTTGTACCTTTCACCTCATCTTTCCCTCCAGTGATGCCACGTTTTTGGTTTCTACCACTTACAAGGACTTGACTGTTTCCAGCTGCCACATTCCAGAACCAACTTCCTATTTTCTTTTATGATGATTTAACAAGATTGTCTCCTTTATCACTCAAGGTGAGCAGCCAGCTGACCCCATGATTTCCCAGGACAATGCCCTGCTATCTTCGTTCCACATCAATTACCCAGTAGATCGGACCATCACATTCCATTATTCTACTTCTTAGATATAAAATTACTTCTCACTAGTCCACATCTGTTGAACCTGCTCTTTGTTTTCCTGGTAATTAGTCAAAGGCTCCCACCTCTGCCAGGCCCCTGAATCTTTTGAATGACAACACAGCCTCACATTCATGGTCAGCCACTTTAAAATGAAAGCACTGAGATAAAAATCATGATGCTTTTAGCCAAAACCCACTGCAAAGCTTCTAGAACAAAAAGTAACAGATAGTACAAACTTCAGAATATTAAACAGAATACATTTCAGAGTACATAAAGGATATAACAGCATTCTCAAATTGATTTTTCTATGTGACGTTATTAGAATAAAGCATCACCATGCTATCTCAACTCAATGAGATTGTCAAATGCAGGAAGCAACTCAGTTTTACAAATATGCTTATATCAGGGAGCAAATAACAACTTTTTTTTTTTTAAATGACCTTGAAAAATCCAAGTTAGTAAAACTCTAAAAAAACTTCTGCCAAGATTCCAGGTACCCAAAGCTGAATTGAAATAGGAAGTGGAGACCCTGCGAGTCAGGGCTCCAAATAAGCATTCTATAGTATATAACTACAGTGGCACTAGTATAGGAGCCTGAATCACATTTGCCCTCAATGACTGTAATGGCTCTAATCTGCAAGCAAATCCCCAGCAGAACCTAGCTTGCTAGGCAAGGCATTCTATTGTGGTCATTTTGGGGTTAGTCTGTATAGCACTGAATAATTATCTGATGTTTTCACTTATCAGATAGCACACTGTAGAGGGAAAAACCCTAGTCAGGAAGTTTAGTACTTCCTTGAGAAATGACTTAAAAAACCACAGATCTTTATGATGCTTAAAAATCAGGACTTGTAGGCTGTACTCTCAGCACTTTGGGAAGCCAAGGCAGGTGGATGGCTTGAGCCCAGGAATTCAAGACCAGCCTGGGCAACATGGCGGAATCTCATCTCTACAAAAAAAATACAAAAAATGAGCCAGGTTTGGTGGTACACTCTTGTGGTTCCAGCTACTTGGGAGACCGAGGTGGGAGGATCACTTGAAGCTGGGAGGTCGATATTGCAGTGAACCATAATCACACCACTGCACTCCAGACTGGGTGACACAGGAAGACCCTGTCTCCTCTACCCCTAAAAGAATTCAGGCCTTCTAATCACATAACTAATAGTTGAATTTTGACATATAATTAACATCTAGGTGAGTTTTCAAGTTTCAAAATAACTGAATAATGACATTTGAACACTGGGTTTAATGGAAGGGAATTCAATTCATCATATAAAATGTTTTAGGGTACTAGGCTGCAGAACTAACAGCTATCGTTAGGAAACAGTTTTACAGAATTTTTAGATTTGCAATTTATGTATCATCATACCTCAGATCATAAAGAATGTGAACCTCTACTGCAGGACTTTTAGGGCAAGATCAATTACTTCTACTGAAAGAGTTTCAACACAGATTTCATGGTTCTAGTAACTTTAGCCCTAAAGAGATGTGGACGATGTTTTCATGTATTCATGATGCACACTCGTAAATACACATAAAAGCATTTCTTTACAATGGAAGACTAGATATTTAAATTCCTAGCACCAGTCAGCGAATTATATAGCAGAAACCAAACAAATATCAGTGGGTGCCAGCTGTGTCCTGGACTAGGCTCTTTCCTATGTATCTTCTTATTAACTGCCTAAAATGCCAAAATTTAATGAGACCATTTTCCCAGAAACCATCTTGGTGGATTAAAATGAATGATTATCTAAAGTTTCATAGAGTACTATGCTCACTACCTGGGTGATGGGATCATTCATGTCGCAAACCTCAGTGCCATGCAATATACCCATGTAACAATCCTGCACATGTACTCCTTGAATCTAAAATAAACATTTAAATTATTTTTAAAAGTTTCACTTTTTTTTCACAAAGGTCACAAAGTTTAAGTGGAAACTTTTTAATGTCTACACAAACATGTATAAGAACACATGATCAGAAATCAACCAAAAAGAGGGAAGTTTTGTTTCTCCCAGCTAGATAAATCCTTGATTATATCAGAAATGGGCAGAAATAGTGCTAAGTGTTTCTTCTGCTCCCTCTGCCAAAGAAATAAAATATCTGCTTCTATCTGGTCACTATGAATTTGCAAAATGAGGAAGGAGCACTGACTGACGTCAGTTCCATTTAATTCACTCCAGACATCAAATGCTGTTAACAAGTCAAAACTGCAGCAGGACCCAGGAGAGTGACAGAGATGAACTACTGGCCAGGCAAAATGGTCAGGTGTGCACGGAGCTCTGTTGCAGTAAGACAGTTTAGGGCAGTTTCCATCATTGGTGTCTTCCCTGCCTTAAACTGATCAATAAAAACGTGTTTGTTATATACTAGAGACCATAAGCAAAAGGTTTATTGGGGAATAACATTATCTGGCATCTGCTGTTGTTCTTTTTAAATACTGGGAGGACAAAACTATTTCTAGCTAACAGAAAAAACCATGCTCTGCTGGGCGGCACCGACCACTAAGCAAAGCTGTGCCCATCAGCTGGAAAACCGCTTCTACCATCCCAGGGGGTATCACAGCCAGCTCTGATGCTTTACCAGGTAGACAGGCAATAAGCCACTTAATTTAAATTGTGATAGAGCTGAAGTGGATTAAAGCTGATATGTCATGATTGTCAACTACGCTGTTTAGAAAACTAATTGGAAGCAAAGACCTGATTCCTGGTGATGGTGCTTTCCCTAATGGAAGCACGTGTTTCCAGGAAGACAACAAAGAGTGGTCTTCTGAATTCATTAATATCACTCGCCTTCATATGATAAACCAAACTTGTATCAGGTTTAGCAAAGACTTAATTTACCTGCATTACTGATTGACAAAAACAATCTAACATACTGTTTATTATATTAAGAAGTTCGTGTCCTTCATAGGGACATGGATGAATCTGGAAACCATCATTCTCAGCAAACTAATACAAGAACATAAAATCAAACACTGCATGGTATCACTCATAGGCGGGTGTTGACTAATTAGAACATGTGGACACAGGGAGGGGAGCATCACACACTGCAGTCATTTGGGGGGAACTAGGGGACGGACAGCGGGGCGTGGGGAGAAATACCAGATACAGGTGATGGGGGGAGGAAGGCAGCAAACCACCTTGCCATGTATGTACCTATGCAACAATCCTGCATTATCTGCACATATACCCCAGAACCTAAAGTACAATAAAATAAAAATAAAAATAAATTCATCTATCCTATGGAAAGAAAACAGTTTCAAAATTTATTTTCCAGTCGAGGAGGTTAGCACAGTTATTATTCCAATGATAACTCTGCCAGAAACATTCCTATAAACAATTCGGCCTCTTGGAGTGTCACGTTTTAGAGCACTCCTTACACTGGGTGACTTCCTTCATTCATCCCTCAGGCTTTAAACTCCTTATACAACCCTAATATTAATTTACATCCTGTATTAAAAGAGATTCAAAGTAGTTTTTAAAAAGCAATAAACCAGAGGTTCTCAATGACAATCTGTATATTTGATTCACCTGGTAAGGTAAGGCGTGGGGGCGGAAGGATTTTAAAAATACAAATGCTGGGCTCCAGTTCATATTAATTCAGAAAGTCGGGGGGGGAGGTGGGGAGTACAGGCAGGAAAGGAGTGAGGGTATACTTGGGCTAGAATGCATTTCAAGAAAAACAACTGTGGAATTTTCTTTTATTGGCAATGAAAGCTCACATAAAGTAATTTGCCTTAGACTTCTCCACATAAAAACTTCTAAACACTGGTGACACAAACTTTTCTTGTAACACATTTAGATAGTAAATTAAAAAATCAAATTTCTTACCTGTATGATAAAATGTGAGAAAAAATAAAAGTACTCCCATAAATATATTACTTAAAAAAGTGACAACTCCACAAGTAATTCCTTCTGGAACGGGGTAGACAGTTTCCACAAAAAGCTCAAAAAATATAGGTACGCTGCTGTTCAAGAAGACTCCCAGGAGAATGCAGGAGGCATATAATGTCACTAAAATAAAAACACAAACATTTTAGTTTCACAGGAGCAGCACTCAGTCGTATCAGATCGATCTTCAGGGTGTTCTAAGTATTGACTCTGAAATTTCTTCTCTTTTCAAAGGTAGTTGATAAAGTTTGACAAAGCATCACACATCTGTCAGCTCTTTGCTGCAGTTTTCTGGAGTAGTCACAAAAACATTTTATATCTGGATGAGTACCAGTTTATTTCCTTTACCTTTCTGGTGGATTATTCCAAAGCACAAAGCAATTTACCACTATCATATAATTAAAAGGATTCTTTTCCAGCTTGGTCATACTCCTCTAGACTTGTTCCATCATTTTAGAATGTAAAATCTAAGAATAAATGTCAGAAACATTGTGTTGCTGAAAATTACCTATTTAAAGAGATTGGCTAATAATTGCTTTCAAGCACAAAATAAAAATCATGCAGTATGTAATTTCTTGAGAAACACAATAGAATTAGTCCTCAATTTTGGAATGGGTTTTATGTCAACATTTTTTTTCAGACAAGTAACTTTTTTGAAACACAGAAAAATATTTCATCCAGAAATGTACAATTAATAGTGACTAGGATCCCCAATGAAAACATAAAAAATCTATTAACACTGTTCTGTGGCAAGTCTATTGAATAAGGATGTTATTTTTATTCTTATAAGAAAGTCTGGGGAAATACACTACAAGTAATTTTATCATTGCTACTACTGTCTGTCTATGAACCTTCATTAATTTTAACTTGAAGGTGAAAACAGAACCAGAAAGGAAAAAAATGATTCCCTATTTAGAAACCTAAAATATGTCCGTATATCCTAATAAGTATATCATATTCACTGATAATAATGAGTAAAAGTTATCCTAAGTTTAAGGTTACAAGAAAAGTATTTTTAATAAAAATATTTGTTAAGGAAAAAAAAAATCCTGTATGGGAACTGCAGAAAGTAAGGAAGTTACATTAAATCTGTTATGTATTATTCTTGCACTCACAGAACATATCAAATTACCAAAATTTACCATAACTGATTGCAATCATTAACAGTCCATGACGTTGTCAAAGGAGTAAAAAAAAATAATAGTACACACTGATTTCTAATAGAATTTCTCTAATTAACCTCCACTCTTGCTTCCCCCTCAAAATGACACTGGTCTTTGGGGATTATAAAATATTTAGTATGTTGTAATAAAACAAATAGTTGGTAATTACTTTGACTGTTTCTTTGAATAGAAGATAGATATGAAAATAGATAACAAAAGAATCACTTAGCGAATAAAGAACATACTGCTGGCTAAGGCAGTGATCAAATTATTTGCACAATTACTTGGGAAGCATCTGATAGCTATGATAAATACCATTTAAAATGTGACATAATTTTCAAGAGATTCTTAAAAACAAAACACAACCTAATGCTTCATGTTCACAATATATTTGCTAGATGTAGATCACATAAATCAATCACATTTTCTACTTACATATGACTCATTAGTGTACATTAGGATGTCTAGGGATGGAAAATCACTGGTGGCTTCTATAGAGTATTGTATTTCCCAAACACTTTAAATTTATTTATTTATTTATTATTTTTGAGATGGCATCTTGCTCTATTTCCCAGACTAAAGTGCAGTGGTGTGATCTTGGCTCACTGCAACCTCTGCCTCCTGGGTTCCAGTGATTCTCCTGCCTCAGCCTCCCTAGTAGCTGGGATTACAGGCATGCACCACCACGCCAAGCTAATTTTTTTTTTTTATATGTTTTTAGTAGAGATGGGGTTTTGCCATGTTAGCCAGGCTGGTCTCGAACTCCTGAACCTCAAATGATCCACCTGCCTTGGTCTCCTAAAGTGCTGGGATTACAGGTGTAGGCCACCACACCCGGCCTAAAATAATTTATTGTCATGCCAGCCATGGTGACTCACGCCTGTAATCCCTTTAGGAGGCTGAGGCAGGATTACTTGAACCCAGGAGTTCCAGACCAGCCTGGGCAAGATGGTGAGACCCTGTCTCTCCAAATAATAATAAAGTTATTTTAAAAAATATTAATTTATTGATCAGTCAGTGGTAGTCAGAGGAGAGAGGATCATTGGCCCAAAGATAGATGAGCCAAGAGTTTAAAACAAGAAAATATTAAAGTAAATAACAGGAAAAAAATCAAGCTCTTAAGGACCAGCAAGTGCTACTTCTGAGTAAAGACCCCCAAATTCCTGATGGAATTAGCTGTCTTTAGGAAACATGTTTTGAAATAATTCTGTCTACATTTTTATTGCTGAAGGACATGTACTCCTACATATAACTTGTAATCAGGCAAATTAAAACACAATCATTTAAAAATAATTACAATCTGGTTAATAGAATAATTCCATGTGGTAAATGAATGAAAATATAATAAGAATATACTGAAAGGGAAATATCAATATGGAGTCTTGAAAAGAGATTCAGCCGGGCGAGATGGCTCACACCTGTAATCCCAGCACTTTGGGAGGCCAAGGCGGGCGGATCAAGAGGTCAGGAGATTGAGACCATCCTGGCCAACATGGTGAAACCCCGTCTCTACTAAAAAAATACAAAAAATTAGCTGGGCATGGTGGGGGGTGCCTGTAGTCCCAGCTACTTGGGAGGCTGAGGCAGGAGAATTACCTGGACCTGGGAGGCAGAGGTTGCAGTGAGCTGTGATTGCACCACTGCATTCCAGCCTGGGCAACAGAGTGAGACTTCATCTTAAAAAAAAAAGGAAGAAAAGAGAGATTCAATTTGAATGATTCTTTATCAAGCACTGTACAAAGAAAGAGGCATGGCATGTGTCAGAAGAGACTGGGCTCTCTGACACATCCCATGGGGAAGCAGGGGGCTCCATCTGAAAACCCGGAGACCTCAAGACCATGCAAGTCCCTTGGCCCTCATTTCATGCTTATTAAAAATCTTTGGATTTTGGCTATCTATGTATCTAAATTCTGGGAGGAACTTGGAAGAAGAGGCATAAATAACTGCTGTTGGAAATATAAAATTTTTATTGTGGTTAAACACTTCTGATGGAACTGTAAATAGCTCATCTTCTGGTGAGTAATTTGGAAATGTTTATCAAAATAAATAAGGTAATTACTCTTTGACCTAATACTTCCATGCCTGAGGATTTATCCTACTGCTATGCAGGTATGGGTATACAAAGAACACTTACCAAAGAAACTGTAGTATGAAAAGATGAAAAACAAGCTAAATACCCCCCAATGGTGGGGGGGGGGAGGTTGGTTAAAATTTTATAAAACATCCAAAGAGATATTATACAATTAAAAATGAGGCACCTCTGTATGTACTATAATAATATTAATAACACTCAAGATACATAAGTGAAAAAGGTGCTGAAAAGTATGTTATATTAAAACAAAGGGCACACACACATTACCTATCTGTAAATATACAGAATTCCCTGGGAGAATACAGGAGAAACTGGCAATCAGGTTTGCCTTTAGAGAGGAAAATTGGGGGTCACAGGAGAGTAGAGACTTAACTGTATACTCTTTTTCTACTACTTGAATTTGAATTTTTTGCTATGTGTATAGCTTACTTATTTAATAAAATTAAAAGAAATTTCATTATGAACAAATGAATGGACAGTAGACACAACTCCACTTCATGTGAGTTTGTGAGCTCATTAGCTCAGAAATGGTTATCACCAGGTGAGCTGAACCAAAGAGCTGATGTCTTCGCCCAGGAGCCACATAACACAGCCTTGGTGCAGGGTCCTTGACATGAAGATTCCCACTTCATTTGTTAGAATTCCTATTATTTGGAGGATAAATGGGCTACTATATGCAGGAGAAATGGATGATACAACTTCAGAGGTCAGTAATCAAAAACGAGGTATTTTCATTCAATTGTCTCAGTCTTGGTGTTTGCTTCTTGTGTTACTATAAAAGTGATGACTGGCTGGGTGCGGTGGCTCACGCCTGTAATCCCAGCACTTTGGAAGGCCAAGGTGGGCAAACTACAAAGTCAAGAGATAGAAACCATCCTGGCCAACATGGTGAAATATCGTCTTTACTAAAAATACAAAAATTAGCTGGGCATGGTGGCACACACCTGTAGTCCCAGCTACTTGGGAGGCTGAAACAGGAGAATCACTTGAACCTGGAAGGCGGAGGTGGCAGTGAGCCGAGACTGTGCCACTGCACTCCAGCCTGGTGACAGAATGAGATTCTGTACCCCCCTAAAAATAAATAAAGTGGTGATCAAGAGATTTTTATTACACTAGATAGATATGTGGAAATCACCTATTATTGTAGAAAATAAAGAATCACGATAATTTACCCAGGAAGGTGTTAAACTAAGATCCTCATCATTAGAATGTGGGAAGGTAGCTGTGTCAGGATTGATTTAATATATTCCAGTGTTCTGGGGCATGTATAAAGCAGACGCTGATTATTGCAAGTCTGAATTTGATTTCCATTCGAGTTTTCAGTTTAGAGTCTCATACATCCAGTGGGTGAATGTCATCTATTAAAAGTCAGGCAGACAAGATAATTTCCTGCTTGTCATGGAGGGTTCAAACTACATGATCATTAAATATTTCCCATAACTTTGTGTAATACTGATACTAAAATTATAATCAACTGTCTTTCAATTAAAAATTCAAGGCAATTTAGCAGAACAAATACAACTGAAGTGCTGATGCAGATTTTTTTTTCTAATAAAAAGCTAATAAAATTTCATGGGCCTACACTTTAAATTACAAAAAACAAAGTCCTATGTAGCACAAACTACAGTTAAAAATGAATGTATTTCAAGCACATGACTTCGTTCATAACCCTGAAAGTATTCTTCCCCACCCTTGTTCCCATAACAAAACAAATTACTAAACTTTAGGGAAACAAAACTATGAATGTATACATTTTTATTAACTAAAGTTACACTAAAAATTTAGGGGATCAGTGGTTACAAAACAAATCACAGATAAGAATAAGAACTATTCTATCAACATCTCATGAGATTCTCAAGATAGCAATAACACAACTTCGTAATCTTGGATTTATATAATTTCTAAAAAAATTTAAAACTGCTTTCACATATATTATCATATTTGATCATCCTGTCAGCTCTTTGAGGCAGGTAAAATATTTTACAGTTGAAGTGACCAAAATTCTGAAAGTAAAAAAACAGCTAATTTAGAAACAATAGAAATTAGCAGTGCTAATAATGATATAATTAAGGCTTACAGACTCTAGCAAGTTTTCTGCCAATTCACTGTGTCAGACTGAAAAAAACAAAAACAAACACCACCACCTGGTATTTTTAAATTCAATGGTATTGACACAAAAGGTGTATTTCCCAAATCTGTATTCACCATAAAAGCTGGAAGTGACTGCACATTATATGACAGAATCAAAAACAAAGAGCATCAAAAGGTTACAAACAAAAAGATGAATTTTAATTACAGTAAATATAAAACGGGCCACAGACTGTTTAAGAGGGAAAACTTAGCTTAAGCCTTTCTTCAAAACAACTTATCAGATACCTATTATGTGGAAGCTGCTACATTAAAGCAGTAAATAAAACACACTTTATCCTCAGATCACTCGTACTCTAAAGAATACCATGGATACTTACTGCCCCAGCAACCATTTATATGCACAGTGTTAAGATGATAATTACATTCCTCTCTCTCTCAAAAAAAAAAAAAAAAAAAACTTCTAACCACGAGAAGCAACAGCCTTGGTGCTGAGTGCAGCAGGAAAAGTATGCTAAATTCTAACAAAATGTTTTAAGGAGGAACCCAGCAAGCTATGGTAGGTTTAGAAGAGTGATCCCGCAGGTCAGTGGTGTGGAATCCACATCTGCTGAGGAATGGTTCTAATAAATGCGGGGCATGGTTAGATTAAAAGTCAAGGTCAGACATGACAGCTGTCTTCAAATGTTTTGAGGGCTGTCAATGGAAGAAAAAGGGAGTTGACTTATTCTCTGTGAGCTGTGTTGCTCCATACCAGTTATAACTCACTGGGAGGATGAATGTCCTAGGGCCCAGAGCTAACAACGAAACAGGTAATGTCTTTTCTTGTGGGAGATGTTGAAGTTGTAAACAGATGAACATATACCTGGGATGTGACAAAAGAGATTCACTTGCTGAATGATAAATTATATTAGATGATGCCTAGAGTTAAGTAGATCAATAACAAATTTAAATACATGTAGGAAAGAGAACTTAAACAGGATATTACAAACAAAAATCCTGGTTGGCCACAGTGGCTCATACCAGTAATCTCAGCTACTCGCGAGGCTGAGGCAGGAGAATTGCTTGAACTCGGGAGGCGGAGGTTGCAGTGAGCTGAGATCATGCCATTGCACTCCAGCCTAGACAACAGAGCAAGACTCCATCTCAGAAAGAAAAAATGTAAAATAAAAAACAAAAAACCCCCAAAACCAAAAATCTTGCCAGGCACGCGGCTCACATCTATAATCCCAGCATTTTGGGAGGCCAAGGTGGGTGAATCACTTGAGCTTAGGAATTTGAGACCAGCCTGGACAACATGGTGAAACCCCATTGCTACAAAAAAAAAAAAAAAAAAAAAAAAAAAAAAAAAAAAAAAAAAAATTAGCTGGGTGTGGTGGCACACGCCCAGAGTCAGTGACTTAAGAGGCTGAGGTGGGAGGATGGCTTCAGCCTGAGAGGTTGAGGGTGCAGTGAGCCGAGATTGCACCAAGGCACTTCAGCTTGGACAACAAAGTAAGACAGTTTCAGAAGAAAAACAAAAAAACTGTAGGTGCTTCTTGGTGGAAAAGAATAACAGAAGATTTGTTTAAAGTTTTATCAAGAAATAAGTAGCATTATAAAATAACACAACAGATTTTTATTATAAATTATCTTAAGGAGTAGAATCAGGAAATTTCCCTAACGGGTAGGCTTATAACATTAATACACTTTACTGGATAAACTTTTATTATTGTGTATACTGATTGAACTTTTAATTTATGATAAAGTTAGGAAAGTTAACTGGAAATTATTAGATTAGACCTTTATTACAAATATTTTACAATCTAAATTAAACTTGAATAAGTGAAAACACTCCTTTTGGAAATGAAGGCACATATAAAGAGAAACAATAAGCAGTCAGAAGAAACATTCACAGTGCTTGTTAACTACATAGTTTTTTCATAGGTTTTGAGTGTGATGAATGTATAGAACACATGTATGTGTGTACACACACAGATATGCATTTCTGTATCACTGAGCTGTACCTCTTTCCTCGAATCACATTTCTTCCTTAGAAAAAGAGACTGCTGTGGCCTTCATAATCTACTGCTGATTAAAATACACAGTATATGCAACTGCGATTCCAAAAGAGAATGAGGCATATCTTGCTATAATGTATTATTTAATCATGGAACACTCACTGATACCTAGTCAAGCCCTCTAACTGCAAGAAACACAGAATCTGCTAGATGATTTATTTCTCTTCTTGAAAATCTCCATGGATAAACATTATATGATCTTCCTCAGCTTCTAATGCTTCTTACATCAAGATTTTTCACAAATCCATTCTCTTCTTTTAATCCATTATTTTACTTTTTCTTTCTTGAGCAGTCTGTCATGAACAAAAGACCTTGTCACTTTTAGTCCATAAAACTGAAGAGAGTAGTTAAGAACAAAGGGAAAATACATGAAACTATAGTAAGAGAATTCCTCTCTAGCCTATACATGTTACATGCTTTTTCTTTTAAAGAGACAGGATCTCACTCTGTCATCCAGGTTGGAGAGCAGGGGTCATGGCTCACTGAAGCCTCAAACTCCTGGCTCCAGTGATCCTCCCACCTCAGCCCTGTGAATAGCTGGGATTACAGACACATGCCATGACACCTGGTAATTTTTTTTTTTTTTTTGAATGGTAGGGACATGGTCTCACTATGTTGCTCAGGCTGGCCTCAAGTGATCCTCCTGCCTTGGCCTCCTAAAGTGCTGGGATTATAGGCATAAGCCACATTGTACCCAGCTGTTGCATGCCTTTTAATACAACTGGGTATGTTTCCTTTCTTTAAATAACACTTGACGTCACCTTGTGGTCAGCTATCACTCCCTAGGGGCTTCTGTCTAGCTAGCTGTCCCTTACTCCTCCACCCAGCATGTTTCTGATATCGCTGTCACAGCATTCTAGTGACTTTAGATGAAATTAGATAAAAATCTCTCCCAAGGCAACTTCTGTCAAACAGTCAAATTATACTGTTTCATTAAGCTCAACAAAGTGCTAACATTTTTCAAAATGCCATTTTCAAAGCATTCATCTCTTCAATACAAAATGACTTGGTTGAGTTGCGGCTAACAGGGCTGCTAGACATCTAGTTCTCAGATAAGGTGAATAATGTGTTTTCACAATTTTGTTTATTGCATAAACTTCAAGAGTTTGAAATTCATGTTATCTAGTTATGAGGTTATTTATTTGCCCTATTCTAAGTACTTCAATTAATAAAGACATAATGCAATTTTAACTATTCTGAGTCTCCCTAAGGAAAAGCCTCCAAGAGGATGTATGTAAGCAAGTGCATGTATCAAAACAGTATGCTCTGGGATAGACTGGAATTACCCAGTTTTTTTCTGTAGAGATAGTAACAATAATATCACGACCAGTGAACTACAGAAAGATTGCAATAGAAAGTTTGTTTTTTTGTTCTTTTTTTTTTGAGATGGAGTATCGCTCTGTCACCAGGCTGGAGTACAGTGGCGCAATCTCAGCTCACTGCAACTTCTGCCTCCGGAGTTCAAAGGATTCTCCTGCCTCAGCTTCCTGAGTAGCTGGGACTACAGGCGCACACCACCATGCCCAGCTAATTTTTGTATTTTTAGTAGAGATGGGGTTTCACCATGTTGGTCACAATGGTCTTGATCTCTTGACCTTGTGATCTGCCTGCCTCAGCCTCCCAAAATGCTGGGATTACAGGCATGAGCCACTACACCCAGCTCAGAAAGTTTTAATGAGGTCAGGCGTTGGGGTCATGCCTGTAATCCCAGCTACTTGGGAAGATGACGCATGAGAATCACTTGAACCTGGGAGATGGAGGTTGCAGTGAGCTGAGACTGTGCCATTGCACTCCAGACTGGGTGATAGAGTGAGACTCTGTCTCAAAAAAAAAAAAGAAAAGAAAGAAAGAAAAAGAAAGATTTAATGAGACAGCAGTAGCACTTAAAACACATGGGTTGAACAAATACGGTTCATGTAGATTCTTCTGATACATAAAAAGCCATAATAGAAATTCTAAGTTTGCTAGGAAAGAGGAAAAAGACTAGTATTTTCCTGATAAAAATAGGAATGACTAGTGAAAAAGAAACATGAATTTGCCATTATGGACTTTAAATACCAACCTAAAGGTATAGATTTGTCTATAATTAGATTTGATAGTAAGTTTCCTTTCATCAAATCTTTTTTACTTAAAAGGAATTAGGTCGGAATTTTACAAGGCTCATAAGAGTATCTGTGACATATTCATTCAGTGTTCTACTGTTCCATTTAAAATATGCCCTTCTGCCTTCCTACAGTTAGTGCTGAATAAGAGTGAGCACAATTGCTGACTACCGTTGACAACAAGTAATGTTTACTGAGGTTCAAATGGAGATAACATATACTTCATTCATTCATTCATTCATTCATTCATTCTTCAGGGCCTGTGCTAGGTTCCAGAGTAGGAGTTGGCACAAATCCACGCTCCAGATTTTCAGACTGGTAGGGGAGGTAAGACATATACTCAAGTAACTATTAAGCAGTATTGACAAATACCTGCTATAATTCAGAGAAGGAATGTGGACAAATCCAGTCCCTACCCAGGTGTATTTATAAGGTAAAAATATATCTTTCAGGAGTATCAAAGTGACATTCAAAAACTTACTTGCAATTGAAAACAACAGAACTTATAAATTCTGTGGTTGTTAAGATGGTCACATCAACTCAATCTTTCAATACTGGCCTTAACTTAATTTAGAATTCTGCTTTCCTTTCTGTCCAACATAATTGTTTTTAATACCAGACTGGTAAAATATGGTCTTGACTAGGGTCAATCACATCAATTTTAAGATTTAGAAGATGTATAATTTTCAAATACATTTTCCCCTGATTATAAAATTAAAACATGCTTATTGTACAAATTCAAACAAAAAAAGAGATTAAAAAATTAAATTCATTCTTAATCCTCCACCCAGAGATAAAGCTGTTAATTTCATCATATTAAATAGAAAATAAATAAAATCTAATGGAATGTACTACCTTATAATAAAAATTCTACCCTTAATTCAAGGGAAAGAAATCTGTTCCGTATGTACTCATGACCGTGTTCTTGTAAAATGTCACAGATGCTAACTTGACATACAGTATCACAAAAAAAACTCTGAATGTAATGCCATGAATAAGAAGAGTTGTAAACTAAGACTGTTCCACCAGAATGTTGTACAACTGCTAAATTATGAAGTTATACCCAGAATAAAATTTTTTTAAAATTCTGGCTCAGAATACTTGCCAAAATTGTTTGAAACCCAATGTAGGATGCCAGTGTGTACAACAGTGCACAGTATTTTACTCTGTATCTAATTATTACTCTGGACAACTGGGTTTTCCAGGCAAAGCAATGTGTACAGAGAAGAGGGACTATTGGCAGGATGGTGTACAGCAGGGCTTTCCAAACCTTCTTTGTTCTTAGCACTCCTAGTATCTCAGTAACTTTTTCATGGTGTTCCAAGGCCAAAGAAATAGCTAACAATCTCATTAATCACATCATTTGATTCAAACGATTTCATAACATGTGTTATATGCCCTAACAATTTAGTAGCCATTTAAAAAATACTAACCATAAGCTGAAAGACATATTTTTATTTCATTCATAAAGAACCACAATTACTTACTGATGAGATATGTGCATTCATGCACACTGCAAGACTTCTAAAATATTTGGAATCAGATTGGACAATCCCATCCTCATTTTGTGGTCCACACTAATTTTTGCGTGATACTTCCTTTTTATCACAGCAACTGCCAAAAAAAATTACTTTGCAAAGATATAATGTCATCAAAAAGAATGCAGCACAGGACAGAGAACCAAGATGGCCGATTAGCAACAGCTCAGGAATGTAGCTCCCAGTGAAAGCGCAGAGAACGAGTGGACGCCTCACTTTCCGACGAATTTTTGTTGCCTACAGACTGGGAGATTCCTGGCAGAGGAGCCACACGGGTCGCCAGCGCAACTCTTTTGGCAGGCGCGGCTGTTTTGCCGGTGCCCCAGCGCAGCGCTTCCCAGTGCGGAGTATACGGGATGGACAGGCTCGGCTGGTCCCATCCCCACAAGGAAAACAGCAATTGGAAGCGCTGAGGACGGAGAGTTTCACAGCAAGCACAGCGAACCCGGGAAGGTCCAGCTCTGTGGGGAACGGGCGTCCGCCAAAGGAAAACTAAGAAACAGAAAAAACTTCATCACCGGGCAGAGAGAGATCCAAGATGGCCGGGTAGCAGCAGCTCAGGATTGTAGCTCCCAGTGAAAGTGCAGAGAGCGAGTGGATGCCGCAATAGTAGACGAATTTTTGATGCCCACAGACTGGGAGATTCCCGGCGAAGGAGCCACATGGGTCGCCAGCGCGACTCTTTTGGCCGTTGCGGTGCTTCACGGTGTGGAGTGTACAGGACTGGCTGCCCTTTTAGTCCGGCTCGGCTGGTCCCATCCCCACAAGGAGAACAGCAATTGGAAGCGCTGAGGACTGAGAGCAAGCACAGCTGAACCTGGGAGGGCCCAGCTCTGTGGGGAAGGGGCGCCCCCCAAAGGAAAACTAAGAAACAGAAAAAACTTCATCACCAGCAAGCCGGACGTCCACTCAGAGACCCAATCTGAAAGTCGGCAATTACAAAGACGACAGGTGGATAAATCCACAAAAATGGGAAGAAACCACTGCAAAAAGGCTGAG
>PVKP010018693.1:0-43833 GCA_004027715.1 Plecturocebus donacophilus | reverse complement strand
TAAAATAAATATATTTATTTAAATAAACAAACACCAATTTAAATAAAAGTGTAGTCATTAATCTGACATGTAAATATAATAATTAAAAACACAATACATGGCAAGTCTGTGAAAAACATCAGGTAAATTTAAAAATAGATATTATATGTATAACTTGAATGAATTATTTCCTTATTTGTCCTATTTATTTAAATAAAAGGGGGGGGGGAAGCAAACATCTGGATGAAAAAGAAACCACAAACCAGGGACTAAGTAATTGGTGCAACTGCAATGAGTGATAGAAACAGTCCAATTTCTCCTTTTTCTTTCTCCATGATTCACATTTTCTTGGTAGAGGAAAATGTTAAAATGTCTAAAACTGTGATTAAACTCTCATGCTAAACCAGATTCAGTTTGAGTTACAATGTAGCCATTTTCAAAATAACCCAATAACATTTCTGGAAATAATAAAATAGTCAATAAAATTAGACAACTTGACGAAGGTCTTGTTTTTGTTTGTTTTTAATTTTTATGGCCATACGACAGAGAACAGTATGGAGGTTTCTCAAACAACTGAGCATAGAGCTACCATATGATCCAGCAATGCCACTGCCAGGTATATACCCAAAAGAAAGGAAATCAGTATATTGAAGAAATATCTGCACTCCCATGTTTATTCATAAGAGCCAAGATTTGGAAGCAACCTAAGTTTCCACTAACAGGTAGATGGCTAAAGTAAATGTGGTACATACTCACAATGTAATACTATTCCATCATAAAAAATGAATGAGATCCTGTCATTCGCAACAATGAATGGAACTGAAGACATTATGTTAAGTGAAAGCTAGGCACAGAAAGACAAACTTGTTTTCTTTTTTATGGGGGACAAGGTCTTGCTCTGTTACTAGGCTGGATAGCAACGGCATGATAATTGTTCACTGCAGCATCTAACTTGTGGGCTCAAGTGAACCTTGACTTCCTAAGTAGTTTAGGACTACAGGTATGCACCATTATGCCTGGCTTTTTACATTTTTGTAGAGACAGGATCTCATGATGTTGCCCAGACTGGTCTTGAACTCCTGGCATCAAGCAATCCAAAGAGATCCTGTGATAGGCAGATTAGACATAGATGAAGAGATAATTAATGAACTGAAAGATAGAGCTGACAGAATTTTCCAAAAGGCAGTACAAAGAGATGAGTAGATGATTAGTATCAAAGTGATTAATATATGTGGAAAGTAAAATAAGAAGATCCAAAATATATCAAAAATATGTTACAATAAGAGAGCCTGGAAATAAACAAACATATAATATCTATTTCCAAACTAGAAAAAATGTAGAATAGTTGTGTTACCCCATAATTTATGTAAATTATACAATATGCTTTTGCAATTGTGTATGTGTAGATTACCTTCAAAAGCAATGTGCTTGATAAAGATGCTGGTTAGAGTGGTTGCCTCTGGAAAGGGGTATCTGTGAGTCAAGAATAGAAAATAATTTCACTTTTGTATTTATTATAGTTTTATTTCTATTTACCTGTACAAATTACGTTTTAGAAAATAATATTTTTCACCACAACAAGTTTGTAAATGAAAATGAAGACTAAAATAAACAGAAGATAAGATGATAAAACAAAGCCAGAAATACAGTTATATAAAATATGCATTTATTGTTTTCCTAGTAACGAATAATTTGATTTTAAGCCTTTAGTTATTCATACAAGGAGGCACATCCAACCATTTATATGATTCTTAATTTTCAAAGACAAAAGCAAACTAGTAGCTCTGCAGAAGACTAACTAACTTATGTGTTGAAATGAGAAAGATGTCTTCTGGAGATCCTCAAATTAAGACTGGAAAGTACAATTATTAAATGTACTTGTATCTCCCATAAAGTGGAAGCCAGGAAATAATCTTTTCAGTGACAACACTAAGGATCTAAATATACAATCTTCATGTCTTTGTATATTTATTAAATAAATTTTAATTAAATATGTACTATATCAAAGCACTGCAAATATATTGGCCAGAGTGATTCATGTTATCATAAGCTAGAGGAAAAAAACAGATATAGAAGTCAACAATTACAAAACAATATGATAATTAATATGACAGGATATTCACAAAGCACAACAGGCTCACAGAGAATAGTGGGAGAGACAGTTAACTTGAGGGAAATTTTTTCAAAAGAGGTAAAGCTACACTGAAAGATGGAAGTAATCTAGAGAGACAAGTAAAACAGTGGATGGAGGATTTCCAAGTTTAGGAAACACGTTTCCGTCTTCATACTTCCTAATTTACTCACTTGCTTATCAGTTATTTATTGATTATTGATAGCAATTATAGATATTACTTTTATGTCTCTGGCTCAGATTTAGGCACTTGAGGTGTAATAGTGATGTGATAGTCAGATATCTTTCTAAAAGACAAATATCAGGTCACTTTTGTATTTATATAAAGTGTATTTATATAGCAGCGTTTTCTTGTCAATAGAAGTGGTCTGCAAACTAAGATGCTTCAACCTCTTGGCCACAGAAGGACTTTCTAGGGCATACAGTATGAGGTTGTAGATATTTCTAATAAAATATATTTCTAGATCTTCATTTCTATATATATTTTTCCTAAAATAAATCTTTCAGAGAACAATTTGTTTCTACAGGTCTTCTTTAACAAAACTCCTTTTATAATTATCCTTGCCCATTTTGTCATCCACCTGCGTTATATTTTCTGCATTTCCCAGGTAAAAAACATCTCCAGGGTCATAAACAAAGGGACATTTCAAGATTTATAACTTCTAAGAGCAATTTCCCTGAGAGCAAAGCAAAAAGAGCTTCCTTTTCAAAAAAATTTCAAAGGTGTAATACCTTATTTTAGCAAGGTAATACATTTTTTGTCAAGGCCCCATTTTCTAATCTATGTGTCTGACTGTTTATCTACCTACATACCTACCTACCTGTCTAAGTGCCTACTTACCTTACTCAGAAGTGAGTGAGTTTATGTGGATTAAAGATGAAGCTAGACTGTATCTAATATAGTCCATATTACAAGGAATAAATAGTTTTAAGCAATTCATTCAGATATACAAGAAAGAAAATGTATAGCTACCACTGGTATGAAATTAAGCCTAATCTCTTCAGCATGATAGGCAAGTTTTACAACCTGCCCAAATCCCCCTTTTCAATATATTACTCTCTCTTCCTTCTCTTCTTCCCCATACTTGATACTCTTAATCATATAGGATTGTTTGCTCTTGAAAAATAAATTATGTTTTTATATTGCTTAATTTCACACATTATTTTTATATCCTTGAAAACATTTCTTTTGTCTCCGGGATAATTCCTGACATTCCATTGGTTATTTCCTCCTACATTCTTTTCATAAGGGCTCCTGTCATGTTACATATTACAGTGTGAATTATTTGGTTATATTTATGTTTTTCTTCCTCAGTGCAGCTCCATGTGGTAAGGGAATGTGTTTTTTAATACAAAGCTATATCCACCCCCACCCTCCCAAATACAAAATCATAATCAGAATGACAGCTCCTGCAGTTTCACCATCTTCAAGACAGTAATTATTGACATTTTGATGATTATCTCTGCATAGTCACCCTCTCTCAGACACACACACACACACACACACACACACACACACAATTATTGCATCTCTTCCTTTCTGGTATCTATAAACATCTTTGTTGTTTCCTTATAGAAAAGTAATAACTTCCAGATGGTTGGAACATATGGCAATGTAGAGGCCTTGTGTCTGATTTGAGTGGGACATTTTCTTTTATTCTTTCTTTCTTCTTTTTTTTTTTCTGAGATGCAGTCTTGCCCTGTTACCCAGGCTGTAGTGCAGTGGCACGATCTCGGCTCACCACAACCTCCACCTCCCAGGTTCAAGTGATTCTCCTGCCTCAGCCTCCCGTGTAGCTGGGACTATGGGAGCCCGCTACCATGCCCAGTTAATTTTTTGTATTTTTTTTTTTTTTTTAGTAGAGAGGGCGTTTCACTGTTTTGGCTAGGATGCTTTTGATCTCCTAACCTGGTGATCCACCCGCCTTGGCATCCCAAAGTGCTGGGATTACAGGCGAGAAACCACTGCATCCGGCCAAGTGGGACGTTTTCTAATGATTCAGTCTTTTAAAATAATCTCTATCAGTATTTCTAATTTAAACTTTCTGTGTTAAGAATATTTTCTTTTATTTCCATTTTGCTAACACAAATACCAGAGATATTTGGATATTATCAAAAGTCTTTTTGTCAAGTACTGCAATGATTAATTATTCACTTTTAGTTAGCATCATCATTACCTAAAATTAAATTATCTTTGTAATTATGGGCTGAACTTTAGTGTTCATACTGCATTATTATTTTTATATATATGAGATTATTTGGTATTATTTTATCTAATCTATAAATTTTTTCTGTGTTTATGATCTGTGTCCTTTTCCCTATGTTTAAAGATCTGGGTCCTTGTGGAGCTTTCAGTCCATTGTCTACATCACAGTAAAGACCTCAGTGACCTAAAGAAGTCTAGAGGTTTTTTAAATATATATTATTATTGTAAACTCTTCAGAGACAAGAGCTATGTTTATTTCTATACACAGTAATAAAGCATGATATTCAATATACATATGGAAATACTTTACTAGAATGCCAAATTAGCATATAGCAATTTCAGTGTTATCCTCTTGCTATACTCAACATTTTAGTGTTACTAGATAAAGATACTGTCCAATTTGAGGTCCTAAAGGAGTTTAGTGAACTTTGTGTAGGATTCACTGGAGAGTCATATCAATGAAAAAGCTGGAAAATTATACTCAGGAGGAGAAATTAAAGGAATGAAAATGATTCTGCTTTTACAATGGGAGACTGAGACCCATTTCAAAATAATCTTCAGGCTCCTTCAAAAAAAATTGAACAGCTCTTCTAAATCTCTACCAAGGATAGAATTCTAACAAACAATATTTTAGTTCATTAAAATATTTTATTCATTGCATTCAGATGATAGAAATGTATTAATGATGAGAATTGTTTAACTTTGAAATATTCTGTCAAAAAATGTAAAAGAAACAAAAATGGGATAATAACTACATTGTCCTTAATGGTCTAATTGTCTCAATAGAGTGACACTTAGTGTAGAATAAGAATGGCCTCAAGGGTCTTCCTAAGCGAATAATATATACAAATATCAGTAACAATATTCTAACATCTATTGTGTACCTGGAGTTCTAATTTCAAAGTCTAAGTGTTTTCTGATTTAGTAATGTTAGGCACTATTACTAGTAAGGTGACCATATGTGTCCTGGATTATCTTGAACAGTTCAGCTTCATGTCTGTTTTGCTAGAATATTTAGTATTATTTACCATTCACAAAATATGTCTTTGGCAAAAAATGATATAGTTTACACCAATTAATATCTGTTTTTCAGCATAGACTTTAAACTGTATAGGGGTTAAAAAATTTGCCAGAGTCACACAGGTATTAATTAGAAGCTGTGAATTTATGATTAAATAGATGCATATTCATGATCTATACCGAGGACTGTGAAAATAAAGACAATACCTGCCATTCTGAAATTTTTACATTAAATCACAGTATATTATACATGAATATCACACATACAATTCCAGGCAGAAATCCTGAGGAAGTCAAATTACTCAGAAATGATATAAAGGTATCTTTATACTACAATTAAAGTTGTGTTGTACACATTAGCATCCGTATGTGAAGATTCAGTTCTCTTAGTTCTCAGAGGACACAGTCTTTCAGTAAATCTTAGAAGGAAGCACTGGGATGGTGTTTGAAATTGAAGTGAAAAAGACCTTTGACTTTAAAGAGATGTGTAGGACGGATGACCTTGAAACCTGGGAAAACAGAATGTGTAGCAAAAAGAACAGCACCAGAAGAATAATTTCAGGAATTAACCACTGGAATCTGGAAGAGAGAAGATAGCTCATGAGATAAGTAGTAGGTTCAAGCTTCTTCAAATAACAACTTCACCTCATTTTAAAAAACGGCAGGACAGAAAGTCTGTACCTACAGTGCAAAGGAACTTCTAGGAAGAGTATGTTTCTTTAACCATCTAAAGGCCACTTACTGTCTAGTTGACCTGTTTCCTTTTCCCCCATTCCTAACCCAAAAGCACTCACAAAATTTACAATAGGAAGAAAATGATGTTTCATGAACATACTTATTGGTGCGTTCTATGGTTGGTTCACCATTCAGTGTTCCTGGTTTCTCACTTCTGAAGTTGGTAAAGTGTGAAATTGCTATTTGCAGAAAACATGTTTTTTTTGGATGGACCTGCAATTGAAACAGAAAACCTAACATTTTTACTTTTTTTGACTCTTTGTTCCCCTACTCCCTAACACTGACTGAGGAGCTATTTTGCTCCAGGTATCAGACAATATGCTGAGAATACAAAATGAAGATAACATATCTCATTCTTTAAGGAGCTCATAGCCAAATGAAGGAAACATATGTCAACCTACAAATGAAATAGAATTGATTCTTCTTATTTGCATTAGTTGTATTTTGTAAGTAATGTTGTTGTGACCAATTAGTTGTATTTTATAAGTAATATTGTTGTGACCAATGAATTAACAAATACTGAACCACTGCTCCTAGGAAAATATGAAAACATCTAAAGCAATACCTGGCTCAAAGTAAGCTTGCAATAAATACTTGAGTGAATGAATAATGTCTGTTGAATATGCAAAATAGTAAAAACAAAAAAACGAGAACAAACAAACAGAAGAGCTCAATACTTTTGTTTTAACTTTAAAAACTTCAGGCAAATACGTACTTTAAAATGTATATGTATTAACTATTAATATTTATCTTGTAGGTATTTCAAAGGCAATATTAGGTTGTTCTATAATCTTTGATCGAGGGAAAAGAAGACTGCACTTGCTAATATCAAACTTTTATTTTCTATTTTATGACATATGCTATATTGCTTATAGTTAAAAATGAGTTTGCAGAAAATCGGAATGTTTATTCACACCTGGCACATATGTAATATGCTATCTGTTAATGTAGAAATAACTCAACTCTCTATCCTATGGCAGGATCGACTTATTTTAGTCCACAGATTTGACTTTAAACTTGATCTCATTTCTTACTAAAATACTGTAATGTTTTATTTCCACTGACCACCCAACTCCTTTAATGTTACATGTACTCCAAAACTGCTGCTCTGAAGAATCCATCTCTTATAAATCTCACTCTGTGTTGTTAAACTCCCACTTCACTATTGAAATTAATTTTTCAAGTATCACCTAGGTTCACATTTAATTACCTTTCTCTAGTGCTGCTTGACCTGTTCATTAAATCCCCATTCCTTGAAAGTCTGTTTTTCCTTACCTTTCATGACTCTGTATTTTCTAATTCTCCTCCCTGTTTGGTCACTGTTTCTACTTCTTTCCTTCATTTTTTTTCCCCCTCTTAACTATGGCTGTCACCTGAACCTCCAGCACTGGTTCCTTGATCCTCTTTTTTCACACTGTAAACATAGTCATTGAATTTCAACACTGTAAATATCACTCGAACTAGGTGAGGACCAAGCCTACAATCCCAGTTGTGATCTTTCTGCTGTGTTCTTATTTATTTCCACTTTCCACATAACAACGTTAGCTAACTGTTCTGCTATTTCATCCAGCTGATGGGGTCTGTTCTTTCAAGGACCTATTTTCAAGGTTGGAAACAAACATTAATAAATTTCTCAATTTATAAATGTGCTATCTATATTTTGATAAGTACCACAAAAGAGACATCCAGGGGAATCTAGCTTAGGTGAGACAGTGAAGGTTTCCTTCAGGAAATAACATAATAGAAAAAATAATAAGTTATTTGTAGCAGTATGTTTATCTATTTGTATTTATTTGTTATTCAACAAAGATTTAGGACTGAAAATGTGAAGCACAAAGCAACTAAGACATAATTTCTTGCCATAAAATATTATTATCTAGTATGGGAAACAGGCATTTAAACAAATAAATGCAAAACAGAATATCATACTTGTGATCTATAATAGTTGCAATAGAATGAGTAAGGAGGGAAATACAAACTCTTCTTGAGGATTGTTCAGTGGGACTGATCGACATCAAGGAGAAAATAAATGACCAATTTATGAGATGCATGAAGCAATTGAGGGTTCAAGGAGAAACACTGACTAGAATAGATGAAAAGTTCTACTTATGAAAAGGTACCATTGCAATGACAAAGATATATAAATGAAAGTTTTGGAAGCCAGAGCTTATAGCAGGGTTGAGGCGTGTGAAAACTGTCATCACACCCCACTTTAACAATTTTGTATCTGAAGTTGAGGTATGACATATGAGGCGTGACTGTCCAATTCTTAGCATAGCCGGACAACTGCAGCCAGCCAGAATATGCAAACCGTTAGACTGTCTAGTCAGCCAAACTTTTGTGAATGGTCTATCATCACTGCTAAAGAGACTAAATTGTATCAAACATCCTACTTTTGTGTGCATGTCTGCCTACCTCAGCAGACTGTGAGCCTCTCAAAAGACATTTCTTGTGTTATTCATCTCTGTGGTTCTTTCCAGGAGAATTCTCCATTAGCTTGCCCAGCGTTTTTGTTTTGCAAAGTTAAAATTATGTAAGAAGTAATATGAATGAACCAAAGTGATTTTTCTCAAGTAAAATCATGGTATGACTATACATAAATGTTTATTTAATTCCCAGGTTTACATCTATTTTAATTGCTGTACTTATCATCTTCAGTGTGTTTAACATTTTATGCTACATGTGTGCAGAACAAATGCTTTCTATGTATTGAGATCATCTAAATGGATACTATTATTATTACAGCTATTTCTTTTAAATCTGATTTAATTCAATAGGATATGGGATTTAACACTTGAAAAGGTTTGAAAATTGACCTACACAAATTTGTATGAAACAGGGCCTGGATGTATTTTTCTAAATGAGGCATTATATGTTAGATTGCAATTTTTTAAGACAGGTACCTTACATTTTTCAAGCTACTATGGTCTCTTAATGAGTCCGAAGAAAATTGCGATTTGATGTTTAAAACTTATAGCAAAAAATATGCTTTTGACTATTATCATTGCAGAGAAAATCATCTCACAATAGCATAGAGCATTATATAGAAATTTAGCATAATTCAATTCATAAGGTCATGAATATTTTTAGTAAGGAAAAATATGCATTTAGCATACTATAACCTCTCCTGCTTTTCACTATGATGTTACCACATTCTTTTGAGAGTTACTCATTTCTCTGTGATATCATTTATATATTTTATACATATTACCATCAGAAAACCTCTAAAATTCTTTATGCATTAGGTTATGTTGTATGTATCATTTACATATTTCCTACATATTACCATCAGAAAACCTCTAAAATTCTATTCTTCATGCTTTAGATTTACATGTTGTACATATCATTTACATATTTCATATTACCATCAGAAAACCTCTAAAATTCATCATGCTTTAGATTTACATGTTGTCCAAAAGAACTTTCCCCATCATAGAAATGTACTCACGTTTCAGTAACCACTAGGTACATGTGACAATTGAATATTTGAAATGTTGCTAGTGTAAATGAGGAATTGGATTTTTAATTTTCTTTAATTTTAATTTAAATAGCCACCTATGGTTATTTAAATGTGGCTACTACCTTGAACAATGCAGCAACACAGGTTGAAGCTTCTCTCAGATTATTGAAACTTTACCCCGCAGAAAAACTAAGTCAACTTAGAAAAAAAATCACATGTAGAAATAAGAAAAAAAAATACAACCAAGTATAAAGTCCCTGCCATTCAGAACTCATATAATGAGAAAAAAGTCAGTTTTCTAATTTCCAATATACACCTAGAATAAACAATATGGGCGTTTAAATTACAGTGAAGTATCTCTGAGCAAGGTTACCTTCACATTCTTCATGAGTGCTGCTGCACACACATTTTCTATTCGAGAACAATAAAATCATGCTAAAATGCAGGGGATGGGCAATCAATTCCGTTTATATGCATTATAAGGTCTGCAACTCAGAAAAAGCACAAGTTACAATGTATCACGAACCTTCGAGTTCTTTACAATTAGTCCAGACAGACAAGGTTCAATTCATCCAGTAAAATTTCTACATTAAAAAAACTGCAGTGTAGATCTTTCTTTGAGAACAAAATTAGGAAATATTTTTTTTTTTTTTTTTTTTTTTGCTCCTGATTATTTTTGCTGAGTTACCTAATTTTAGTTTCTGTTCCCCTGACAGCCTACCTTTTTCATAGTGTGGCCACAAAAAGCAACGTTAAACGTTACAGTCTCAAAATCCCTCCCCAGTGCCTATCAGAATGACTCCTCGTGGGTAGTTTATGATGTGTATTGTTATCTTCTAGGTTGTTAGGGGCACTTTGGGTATGTAAGAAGAACCATGCCCCTACGTGAAGGCAGCGGGTGAAGCACCGAAGCTTGGCTGGGCACTTTTTGTAGCCATAATCAGGCTACTTTCTGGGATAAGGCATGAGCTGGGGAAATTAATGTACTTTATAGGAGGTTTATGATGGCATGCATCCATAGATTCTGGAAGACAGACAAGGAATAACCTAGAATGCAAACAAGGAGCTGGTTTTGGTGAGGTGACTGCGCAGTCATGGGGATGGCATAAGAGATAAGGATTTCAGAGGAATCACGTCTGCGCAGACATGATGACGAGCATTTGGCATGTGGAAGTCTATGATTTAAAAATAGGTGAGAGTGCAAGAGGAAGGACGGACTAGAGTGCTAAAAGGACATAAGAACTAAAATTGTCACCAGAGAAGTTTAGTAGAAGGCAGACACTTTCTTACTGGAACTAGAGTACGAGATCAGGACTGAACCAGCAATACCATTCAGGTGTGGCTAAAACTGATTGTGCCGATTAGATTTCTGTACCACTTTTTGTCTAAAAGTTTGTCTAAAGACATGGCCTGTGAAGAGCTTGTAAGGGACTATCAGTCTCAGCTGTGTTCAGGAAGAGGCAGCAAAGACCGGGCAGCAGGCAGGGAATGAGAGGCTCCAGGCGAACACGACGGCTCCTTTCTCTAAATTCCTATCACGGTCCTTACGGATGATGTTCCTGTGGAGCTCTGCATTAACTTACTTAAAAATTTACAGAAACTTTAACACATTACTTTATTATTTTATTTTCAATCTGCAACTAACAAAAAAGTTGCAGAAAGAATACAATGAATTCCTGTGTACCTGGGATATTACGATATGTATATTGGTTTTCATCCATGATTTCCAGCTAATGACCCTCATGGGACAAGTTAGGTCTCAGAAGGCAGAATCTCTCTCTGTTCCTCTCGTTCCCTCCTCTCACCTGCTGCTTTTGCTTCCCAAGGCAAGACTCCTCCCCTGCTTTCCTGTCTTGGAGCTGGCCATAAGGATATTCTCTGACCTATCTTGTCTGACTGTAGATCATAAGGCCTTCATTTCAGAAGGCGTCTTGCTTCATACCCTGGAGGAAGGAATGTTGCACAGAGGCCAACAAGAATCTGAACAGATAGGCCTTGCTGGGTTTCCCCACTCAATCTACTAGTATGAGATGATGTTTTTGTCCATTCACATTTCTACACAGTTCACATTTCAATCATGCTTATCCAATGAAGGATTGGTATGCAGAGCTTTTGTGTAGCTGAACACATGGAGGTTCCTGTGCAGAGCTTTCATATAACTGAACACATGGAGGTTCCTGTGCAGAGCTTTCATATAACTGAACACATGGAGGTTCCTGGGAGGTGGGATGACAGGAGAAAGCATGAAAGCTCTGCCATATCTTGTGTGTGAAGTCTGCGGTCTTTCTCCCATACATCGCCCTATGCATCTCTTCACTTGTATCCTTTGTAATATTTTTAATAATAAGCCCAGTAAATCTAAGTAAGAGTTTCACTGAGTTCTGTGAGCCACTCTAGCAAATTAATCGAACTAAAGAAAGTGTCATGAAATCCCCAATTTATAGCCAGTTGGTTCAAAGCACAGGTGAAACGACCGGGGGGCTGCAATTGGCATTGGAAGTGCAGGCAGTCTTTTGGGACCAAACACTCAACTGGTGGGATCTGATATTACACCCAGGTAGATAGTATAAGAATGAAATTGAATTAGAGGACATCCACCTGGTATCTGGTATATATTGCAAAATTGTTTAATTGCTCGTTGGTTGGGAGAAATCCCCACACATTTGGTCATAGAAGTATTTTATGTTGGTTATTGTTCAGTGAGAGAATAGAAAAATAGCACTGTGAGTGTGTGTTTTCCACGGACAGTACCCTTTCCCCAACATCTCCAGATGTTAACATTTTATATCACTACAGTAAAGCTATCAAAGCAGGAAATTAATATTGACATGATGCTGTTAACTAATCTACAAACCATATTCAAATTTTGCCAAGTGTGCAAAAAAATGTTCAACTTCTGGTTCAGAGTCTAGTCTAGGGCACATATTGCATTTAGCTGTTATCACATTAGTTCCCTCTTCTCTATGACATTTCTTTAATGTCTGTGACCCTTGCATATTTGAAGAGTACTGAAAAAGATATTTTGTTGAACATCTCTCAGTTTTCACTTGTGTGAGGTTTTCTTATGATGAAAATTATAGTAGGAAGTTTTTGGCAATAATATAATTGAAGTGATATTTAGTCCTTGCTGTTTCATAGCTCAGTGGTTCTTCTTCCATTACTTAGAGTTAAACTTGACTTGGTGAAGGTGGTGTCTGCCAGATTTCTCTACTATAAAGTTATTTTTTCTGTTGTAATGAATAAGTATTTTGTGAAGAGATACTTCAGGACTATGCAAATACTTATTCCTCATTTTGCTTTTACCCAGTAATTTTAGCATCTATTGATGATTCTAAATATTCTAAATAATAAATTCAAAATCATCACTATTTGATATTATGTGTTTTCCAAATAGTGACTTTCTGTCTACATCATTTTTTCTACATTTGTTAATCAAAATTCCTCTGTAAGGAAGCACCATCCCTTATTTATTTATTTTACTTATTTCCGTGAGATTCAATGATATTCATATTATTCTAAGGTTCGCAATCCATTACAATCAGCATTTTATCTTCAGTTATTAACAATTGTTTTCTAATTGTTCCAGATTTGGCTAATGGAAGCATCTTCAGTCTGTGACTTTTGACATATCTCATTATGTATATTTTTTGAGTACTTCTTTATTTTCTTGCACCACAAGATGTCAAAAATACATTTTTAAATGCACTTTTTAATTTGCATCATATAAGCACCAGACATTGCAAGTATAATGTACAGAAGTTATGACTACTTAAATCAAATGTATCTGGCTAAGAAAAAAATTGATTTATTTTCTTTTCTCTTCCACATGTTTACATATCATCTATATGGAATGTTTTAGATTGTTACTGACTAATTGATTTTGATAATTGAAAATAAAATTATTTCTTATCTTTAAGTATTATTTAATATGTTTTATGTTCACTTTTCAAACTCTCAAATCATTATTAGCTTATAAATATTTGTAAATAAAATACCAGTATAGGTAGTGCCAAAATGATATTTATAAAATGAGAGTGTTCAACATGGTCTATAAATTTATGTCAAAAGTAGTATACAGAGAAGTTGCTTCTTACCAACTGGATTAACTAGATATACATCATTTTTTCACTCACTCTATATACATCATTTTTTCAATGAGTTATTGATGAGCTTATAACTCAGGAGTGGTAGAGCAAAACAAAGTTAGAAAATCATGGTGAAAGGTCATCAATAACTTTCTGCATGTATTCACAACCTGCCAATTGAATATATTGTTTATGCAACATCAGTTTCAATTACATTATGTCATCATATGGGGATTGGTGGAGATTTATTTCACTCGATTTGGATAAATCCGTTCCAAACAATTGTTTCTGACCTTCTAGGTGACTGGCAATTGCACTTCAAGATATTATTAATAACTTCACATAGAATAATTCAAATCCCTCATTTTCAACCGTTTTTTCCCCTGTGATACCACTGAGTTCTCTTGGATAGACATGGATTTTGCATTGTATAATATTGCGTTGGGTTGTGTGTGTGTAAAACTTGGAAATCAGTACAGTGTTATCAGCTTTTATTTTACACAGCAAAAACTATTATGGCAACAACTACAATTTCCTATCACTAATATTATACAAATGAAAATAACTTCTAACATTAAAATGTAGGAAGAACATAATCACAGAATCCTGCACTCTCTTTTAAATTCAATACATAGCTTTTTGAAAACGTATGTTGCTATTACTTTTCTTCATTTCACCATGGAGGTGACATGAACAGATTACAGGAATGAAGAATTTCTGATAGCAATCACAACATTAACAAATGAAGAATATATAGTAGCAATGGGGATGCTACTATTAAATATTAACCCTTCAGAAACCAAGTGGTTCATTTTGCAGGAGCACATCTAATATGCTCCTTTTCTGTGAATTCACTTATTAAAAATATATAGAAAAGCTGTGAACTAAAATAATTCTGTGATTTTAATTCTAACCAAGAAAGAATGATCTAGAGCTCAGGGTAGTTGTATAAGCTTACTAGTTGTTTCCAGAGAATGGGTTCAGTCTCAGATTCTCCTTCAAATATTATTTGCATCCATATTTAAGAATCTTAAGGATCTGCCTTTCACCAGCCCTCACTTACCAGCTTTCCACAGCATAGTGGTTCCTCTTGGTTTCTAACCTAGCTTTTATCTTTCTGCCTAGGCTTTGAATAGGGTTTTCTTCTGGATGGTTTTGTTCTTGAACTTTATTTTTACCAAACTCTCTACTAACACCTGGCTCCAAGACTTAAAATCTGTAGGTTAGTCCCCGCCCCTCTTTCATATCCCATCTCGTTTATCACGACGTACCCATCAGACTATGCCTGGTAGTCTCTGCCACTGGCTGAAAGGCACTGCTATGTAACTGGGCTACTTACTGACTGTCTCCAATTTTTATCACCATCCTCAAAAAAAAAAAAAAAAAAAAGGTATTTCTGAGTAGAATTCTCTGTATGAGGAAGGAGGTAGGGATTTGATTTTCAGTTGATACATGTATAAACTTGTGGGTTTCTGGAAGCTCTAAGGACTAATTTGGCCTGTCTTGCATTTCCACTTAACCTAACAATGGATATTAATAAATGTCCCCTGTTTAGTTTGCACATGACCTACAGTCATGGGGGACATTCTGTTAAGAGGAGATGTTTACTGTCACTTTGTCTAGATCTTCTCCTTTGAACTTTATCTTCCCTGGCTGAAAGATCTTGAGTTTTCTCTTTTGATAAGCCTACAACCTTCAGCCCGCTTAGGATTTCTAAAACCACGATTGTTTGGGACCACCACCAATTCACTCACTGCTTACTAACCTTGCTAATGATAATAGATTTGTCACCTCTGGAGGGGGGTTATTAACACTGAAGCAAAGGAGCTGTTTCTCATCTAGATCTCTTTGTGGCAGGCAGCAAATATTACATGCAGCCTCCTTCTCTCGAGACTCTATCCACAAGGGGCATGAGAAATAGTACTTGATTCTGGGAGAGGCTTCACTCAGATGATTATGGTCATTCAGCATAGATGGTTGGAATTTGTTAGAAACAACTACACGTCATGTTGTCTTTGAACAAGACAGTGTCAGGATACTTTCAAGTGTAATTGATAGAAAATCCAACTTAGCTTTGAGTGAGAAATAAAAGAAAATTTATGGTTCATAAAACTGAAAAAGTTCAAGTAGCTCAAATTTCAGGCACAGTTGGAATTAGAGTTCAAATGATGTGATCAGAAATTTGTTTTTCTTGGTTATGAGTTGCCTAGTGTCAGCAGTATGGGTTTATTGTGGGTTCAGCCTGTGATTATTTCAAACTATTTCCATAATCATATTCCAGTGGCTTGGATTTCATTACATGCTTGACCCAAGAATTGAAGACTTTGGAATGCAGTGGGCTGGCTGGCCATGCTTGATTCACTTTCTCTACTTTTTGAGCTAGAAGCAAAGTCCTACCTAAATTCATGGGATAAAAGTGAGGAGAGTTATTAATTCAAGGGGTGGGAATTAACCTAAGTGGGAACTAGTCTAAATAATAAGACTTTCATAAGAGTTTTTTCTGTAGCGAGTCAGGTAATTTTCAGGGAACAAACTTAGTGACATTGAACTTCAGTTCTTTATGGCATGCACCATTTCCTACCATCTACCCATGCTTGTGGTATAAACAGCAGATTATAGTAAAATGAGCAAAAACTTATTCCATTTGACTCTATAAATGAGAGTCACTGGCCATTAGCTATGAAATGGTGAATGCCATAAATAACTGAAGTTCAGTGTCAGCAAATTTGTTCCCTGAAAATTACCTGACTCTCTCTAGAAAAAAGACTTACCACAAAGCTTTATTATTTTCCTGCCTTTTTGGTTGTTGTTTCTCAATGTTATTATTTCTAGGGAAAAATTAAATTTGATATCCTATGTTCTTTTTAGTTTGCATCAGTGGAAAAGGATTCTTAGGGAAGCACAAATAGTTTTATGGATGTAGTAGGTACGAAGTAACTCTTTCCTTGGCAAATTTAAAATAACTAAAACAAATTTATTTTGAAATCATTTAAACTCTATTTTCTAAAGTCCATGCTTATATATCCTTACTCAATCCTTTCTTAAATAATCTTACAAAAAAATCTATGATCTTACTTGTTTCTCATTCTATATATTCATTTTAAAGCTATTATTAGTGAAACATAAAGCTAGATGCTATCTGAGGGACAGTATAGAAAATATCATCTTTGCTGTCCAGATGTTTACAATTTAATTAAATTTTCAGTACTATCAAAGAACCAACCAAGAAGAAAGTCAGCAGATGCTTGGAAGTGTTCTTTGCCATTTAGGGCTTCTTCATATGAGCTAATATAATGCCTACAAAAGATTAGTATAAAGTTAACTGACTTGTGGGTTCTGTTTAGAATTTCCAGTTCATGTGAGTAGCCATCCATACAATCTAAACACCAGAGAAAATTGCACAGTCCACAGGACTATACAAAGAACTTAGGCATGAAATAGAGTAAAATTGTAGGGGTATGAATAATTAGCCTACCAAGTCACAAATGCTTTCAACACAGGATACGCCTTTAGTCTCCATAGCAAAGAGGCTAATGATTAAATTATGATCTTCCATTTCAAATGCACTTTTTAGATTTTTATTCTCTTTCAAAATTTCCATAATGATCATGTTGTGCCTGTCAGAAGTTGACTTTATCATTAAAACTTTCATGTTCATATCGTTGACTTTTATCCCCAAAGTCTTAAACTTCCCATCACTCCCTATAATTACTTCCAGTCACACCTGTCGTTAATCATCTCAGAAAAGCCCGTGTGAAGTCACAACATTTGAAGGGCAGAGAAAAGAATTGAGGTTTCTGATGGCATTGGTTTTCTAATTTACTTGACTTGAAATGGGAAAATATTGAGCATTCCCCAACAGGACCATTTTTGACTTAGCTGGGAACTCAAATAACAAGAAGGCAATAATTTCAGATAAAAGAATTCTGTTTTCTATGTGGAATTCTTCTTCTGTTTTGGTATCTGCTTTTTAAAATTCTTGAATAAAGCCAGAGGAAAAGAAATAAAAAGGAAAAGAAATTTAAAATTTTAAAATATCTCAAAATACCATGTATTATTCTCTAGCCACTGAGTACTTTTGATGAATATAATAGAACTTGGGATATAATTATAAAACCAAAAACCCAACAAACATTTTCAGGCAAATAGTTTACAGTAATCAAATAATAAACTATCAGTTTAGTGATCAAATAGTTTACAGTAATTTCCACCTCAATGACATAATTATAATTCCAATTGACTAAGCAACTTACTCAATACAAAAGCGTGCCAGAAATGAAGTTGGCACTAGTTGTCAGGTTGAGTGGTTCTTGGTGTAGATTCTCTGCGTTTGTGAAATTATGGGAGTTAGAGGGGGAGTAGCAGTGACATGATTATCAACTGATTTTCATGTATTTACCAAATCTACAAACCACTTCCCAGGAAGTGGTTAAGAAAGTGGTTAAGAAACCACTTCTTAATTACCATCACATTGGTTTAAGATTTCACCATAAGAATTGCATGGAGGCATCAACATTCATACCATTGCAAAGGGAAGAAGAGTGTTGCAAGAGGCAGAAATACCCAAGGAAGTGAAGTAGAGCTCATATAGCAGGAATTATAGTCATGAAAAGATTCGGAAACTCTGAGAGGTTCAGGCCTGAAGTAGGAAGTATGTGAAAAAAAAAATAGCTTTGAACCTTCCATTTTGCTGATAGCATGTCCTATTTGCCAAATCCAACTAGAAGTCACCTGGAAAGGGAGCATGGGTAGCTCAGCCTGGATAATCAGCCTCCTAACTGCAGAGTGCTGCAGAGAAGGATGAACAATTTTGGAGGATTAATAGGACAAATTGAGAATAAACATTATGTTGTACCTTAAATATTTGTCCAAAATTAGTCCTTTTTTTTTATGTCACAGAAACTATGCTACTCTAAGCCTACTCTTTACACTACTTTTCACCTCACTGCTCATTCTTTAACCAGGCATGCTTACTTTCCAACATCAGGGTGACTTTTAAAACCGACTAAATTATAAACTTCTGCTACTTAAAACTTCAAAAGTATTCTACCACACTTGAAATAAAACCAATATTTTTTTTTTACCATGTGATGGGCACAAAACATAAGTTTGAAATGGACAAAGTAACAAAGGATATGAAATTCTTTGCCCCGGGTTGTCTATGGCATTGATTATAGCTGTACTACATTTTCCCTTTCAGAACCATCAGTCTCAGCCACTAGTTCTTGACTAGGCTCTCTGTTTATTCACACTGAAATAAGATCAGTGAAGATCAGTCTTCTCATAACCCAATATGGCAATGCAGAAGACGTTTGATTGTTTAAATGCTTTATTAAACTGGTTAACAATGGCAGTCCACCTTTTCTTTATCTCTCCTTCTACATTTCCATAATTCCCATGTGGAGAAAATATTAGGGAGCCCAGTGAGAAGGGAGTGGACAACTTTTCCAGGTTTTTTTTTTTTTGAAATTTATAAAATGTGATGTTTGAATACAATTGAGAGAGTCATTGGCTTAACTCTTCATGTACAAGGAAAAAAAATGAGGCTCAGAAATATAAATGGATTTGCTTCATGTCAATAGAGCTAAATAATGGTAGATTCTGTTTTAGAATCCAGTTGCTCCAGCTCCCAAGTCAGTTTTCCACTAATCAGGTTGGATTTCTTCACAGTTAATAACTGATTTCTGTCTCTAGTACCATTTAGAACATCTAATGTGGTGCCTTTTCAACACTAGATGCTTAACTATTTGGATCCCTTAGTCTTTGCTCAAAAAGCAATGCAATATATAAAATGTTTCCTCTTTTTTGCTTTTATCAAATACATCCCAGATTAAAATAAATTGTTTGTCCATCAGAAATACAATCCTGACAATTACAAGCTACCATTTGCAGAAGTTGAGAAAATCGGTACGTTGCTATTGCTTGTCAGTGTTGTGGCAGCTAATAACACACTTCTAGGTTTCGGAATCATTGCAGCCATGTGCACTGAAGCTTCCCACAGCAATCAGCTTGTAAGTGTCTACTGTTGCTACAATGAGTTTTTGTCAAGGTTAGTGCAAATTTTGTCTTTAACTTTATTGTTGTTTGTCATAGCAGAGGCATATGTGTTGAGGATAGTGAACAGATTTGGTTTAGAAATGGTAGGAGCCACTAGGGTTGTCTTAAAGAAAACTGAACACACAACTGGCATCAATCTATCTAAAAACAATCCCCTGGAAGAACAATGCTATAATTTGGTTTGTTTTGAGTGGAGATTTCCTCATGCTCTATTTAAGCTCTCTTTAGTACAATCAGAAAAATAGAGTTATTTTTGGAATATACTATTGGCTTCTTATTTTATTTTGCTTATTTATTTTCTTTTGGAGGGACAGGGTTTCACCAGGTTGTCCAGGCTGTTTTCAAACTTCTGAGCTCCAGCAATTGACCAGCCTCAACCTCCCAAAGTGTGAGGATTACAGGCGTGAGCCACCGCCCTTGGCCTAAAATACTGACTTCTAGCAGTTAATATTCTTAGGTAAAATTATTTGCCTTTGTAAATGTTTTTCTTCAAGACTTCACTTATTATAGAAGTTTCAAGTTCCATAATAAGTGGTAGAGAGATTTCCCACATAGCCCCTGCCCCTACATGTACATAGCCTCCCCACTATATTATCAGTGTTCCCCCAGCAGATTGTTTTTGTCACAGGTAACACTACTTTTCCCTTCTATATCATGGCAAGCCCAGAGTTACCATGCACTGCCATTCTATTCTAATATAGAATAAACATTTCCTGAGAATCTATTATGTGCCAAGCACTTGCTGAGAAGTAGAAGTATTAAGATAAATAGGCTATAGTTTATGCACTCAAGGAACTAAGGCAACTGAGAATCAAGATAATGTTATAAAAGATGAGTGGCATTCATTTACTCCTTTCTTTAACTGTTATTAAACACTATCTGCTAAACACTGTCAGCTTCTAGGGATACAAAGCTGAACAGAATACAGCCTCTGTCCTCAATCACCTCAATGCCTGTTATGGAGACAGTCATACACAGAGATCAATATGATGTATTATATTTATGTATAAGTATAGAGATAGGCAAAGAATATTATGTGAACACAAAGAGGAGCTAGTTTCAGGCCTGATGGGTCAGGAAAGGTTTTCTGGAGGAGCTGTTAGCTATGCAGTAGAACACAAGTTATAAAGATATAAAAGTGAGAAAAAATATATTGCACATGGGGATCTCCTGGCAGTTGTGGTTGACACAGTGTAAAATTCAATGCAGAAAGTGATGAGATATAAGGTCAGAGAATCAAACAGGGTCAGATTTTCAATGACTTTGATTGTCATATCAGATTGACATTTGCCCTTTGGTCCAAAAAGAATAATAAAAATAGTTTAGAACAGAAGAGCAGCATAGCTGTATTTGTATTTTGACACACCATTTTATCAGACTGAATTTGCTTGGTACAAGACATAAAGCAGGGAGCTGAATTACAGGACTAGTATATTAGAGTAGCCCTCTAATGATCATAGATGAATGAGGAGAGTGATCATAGATGAATAAAAGGTTAGGAAATCATTAAGCAGTCATGCAGATATGCAAGAATTTGTGATTGATTACATGGGATGAAGTGAATAAGAAAGAGAAAGGAAACAGTTTCATATCTCGATCTTTAGGGAAAAGAGAATTTTAAAGCAATAGATTCATAGAAAAAGATGTCAAGTTAAAATTTTACACAAAGACTGTAACTTCCAGGAGGGCAGTGCAAAGTCTATTTCGTTAATAACCATATGCCTGATGTCTAGCACAATTCGTGTTGCATTGTAGGCAGTCATGTACAGTGGAATCGAAGAGAAAGCCAGCTTGAATAATCAGTGCCAAACAGTAAATAGGGGGTCAGGAAGTAGAGTCAATGAGTTTATATCGTTCTTTATAAATAAAAAATGGAGTGAGCTAGGTGGTAATTTCATGTCAAAGGAAGTGATTTTTTGAAATAATAATTTGGAGGATGCAAATAGGATGAAAACAATTGCATGTGGAAAGAGATTAAGAAAGCAGGAAGGAAAAAATGGAGAAAGAATATATAAAAAATATAATTCTCATAAAAAATCAAGGCACTGCACAAAGCTGAAGATAAAATAGATTTGTATTAAAATGTTAGAGGGAAATCTCATCCTCAGAAATCAGAAGTTAGGTGAGAAAGGGTGAAAATATCAATAAATGTGTAAATAATAGAGTGGAGATTGAATGTGGTGGAATCCTGATATAAGATGCACCTTTGCCTGCTGAGAGTTCTGAGATCAGGGACTGAATAAAGAAGTTGAGAGGAAATGTGAACATTTGTTATTGGAGAATATCTGAAAGAGAGATAAGTGAGGCTAAATGAAAGGACTGACAGATAGTACTATGCAAAACAACTGTGGTTGAAGGGCAGACATTTGGAGTGATGTCTCTATGTAAATGTTCCATGGATAGGATTCAGCCCTCTAGAGTTCGAACAGTGAAAACGTATAGTAATGTTTGCCAATGTGATCATTTTACTGGGTGAATGCCTTTCAGGATAAAAGGGAAAGAAATTCAGGATGTGGTGAAAAAGTACTTTAATATTCATAGGATTTAGACTAAATCAGAAAAGAACAGATGTTTTGAGGAAAGGAAATTGAGAGATTAAGGAATTATAAGTATAAAGTTAAAGAACAGATGAAGTGTGATTATGAAATACAGATTAGAAAGTACAGGAGGTTTTGATCAGTGCACAGTTGAGTTCAGAATTTCAGAAGTAACACAGTTACGGGCAAAATATTTAACATGTTATGGCCATGGGAGTGGATGGCTCAAATATGAGTAAGGACATCACTAAACCGTGGGCCTAAAGTTTTGGATAAAATTATCCCCATGGATTTTGAAGCCACCTAGATGACAGCTGGAGTTGAGATGGAGAAGACTGTGGTATAGGGATTAAAGAATTCAGTTAATGCGGTGATGTGAATAGATTGTGAATAAGCAACAAAGGTAAGTACAGATAGAGCAGAAAAGGAGGATTATTTTTTGCATAGATATGTGGAAGCAGTCCTGGAAAGCTGAAAGAATGTTCATATATCTCCCACCTAAAGGTAGACAGTGTGTGAGATAATGAATAGGCTACCTTTGGAAGCATGGATAGAAGCTATATAATGTGGGGAAGAGCTAGAGTTTAGTAAACATCTAGTGTAGAAACCATTTAAAATAGATTAAGAATAGACATTATTTTGTTTGTTATTTCATGGGAGTAGTGGAAACATTTGAAAGGCAATGGTAAGAGATTTGGTGAAAAGAAAGGAAGTGCAGAAAACAATAAAAATGAGAATCCAGTATTGTGAGATAATAATGGAGGAAGCAAGTAAGGAGGCTAAGGGAGAGGAAATGCTTCTCCCACTATTATTTAAAGGAGGAGTAGCAATCATTCAAAAGGCTGCTATAATTCTGCAAGAAGGAGCATGTACAAACAAGACAGAATAGACTACAGTAAGAATAGTGAGATGGCTGTTGTGACTTGTGAGGGTGTGGTGTAAGTAAAAAGTCGGTGCCTGTGTGTGTACACACGCTTGTGGATGCATGTGCTGCAGTTGGCATGGTAATAATGTCAAAGTGATTTGAAATGAAATTGGAAAAGTATAATGAGGAGTGTTGTGAAGCATCTGGGCTGTCATTCCATGACCATTTCTATTTAACCTAAGGCAAAAGAGAGATTTATAGTAATGTATTCAAATCTGTGTTTAAGAAAAAAACTTGAGCTTGAAATGTGAAATATACCGGAGAGTGAAAAAATGAGGAAGCTTGATCAAGAGTTAATATTATACATCATGTCAGGTGAGGAAGAAATGGCTGTGAAAGAAAATATGAGGCTAAGAAATTCAGCTGTGTGATTGATAAAATACTCAGGGAGATTGAAGATGACTCCAATATTTTCCACTTAAGAACATGAGTTAATTGAAATTACATTAAATGAAATTAAATTTGATAGGTCTAGAGCATATTATACTGAAAGTATATATTGAGAAGTTGAAAAGGAAGTCTGAAGATCAAGAAAGAGATAAATTTGTGGGAATATGTGCTTAAAACATTTAAGTACAAATATAAGAATAGAAATGATAGATAAAAGGAAGATTGTCAGGGTGAGCATATTAAACAAAAATGAAGCAGGACCATGGACAGAGCTCTGTGTAGCATCAACTTTTCAGAAATTGCTGAGATGATCAGATGAAAGAAGGAGGTGGGGGGGTGGTGGAGCAGTCACAGAGATAAATTAAAAATGAGAGCATATTTTCACATAATGTATTGAGTGGCAAGAATTGCAAAGGGCCTGACATTTTTATCTTACTTGAAAGGTAACAAGTTAGCCTTTCACTATTTTCTGGATGCTGACAAGCCACAAGACTCCTAGGTCAGAGTTGAGAGGCTTTATTACTCACATCAAAGCAGTAGCCAGATTGTCTGCATGGTCATGTCGGTTCTCTGATCTTCAGTTCCCACAGAGGTGATGCCAGTGGGCATAGATTGATGTCTGCACACACAGTAGGCTGCATTACAGGCAAGGGACACTGCCCCTGGGACACTTACCTGTTCATAGCCTATAAACAAGCCTGGATTTTGTCCCAAAGAGAGACCTTACCTCATCCCCTTAAGGCTGCAAACAGAAATCTGAGGAATGGCACTGATAAGAGTGGTTAGATCCTTGCATTCTTGGGCAAACTCAACAAAAAGAATAACAAGCCCATGGAAGACTCTCCCAATAGAAACTTTCAGGGAAGGTATGGCCAGCATATCACCTGATGCAAGAAGGTAGGGTGGCTCTGGAAAGCAGCTCATGAACTTAGCCATTAGAGGATCACTTTGGTAATCCTTCAAAGTGAACATGTTTCCTGTTTTGTGCCATTTAAGTAAATGTTCCACAAACGGGGGTTCACTGACTTCTCATGTTTTGGGACATATCCTAGGTCTGACAGGTATCTATAAAATTTTAATATTGTAGATCAATTTTGATGTATTCTAGAAAAGATAAGGTAAGCATATGCTGAATTATTTGTATGACCATCTTATATAGTTATTTTATTTCTGTATTTGCATGTTTAATTATCATAGATATCTCAGATGCTATTACTTTAGTTGCTCCATGCCAAAGAGAAAAGAACAGAGCCAATGTTGATGAAAACAAATGTTTACCCCTAATTAAAGGCAAATAATATTATTGTAGGTTCTAAGAATGTTTTGCAGGAGTTTAAATATGGCATATTTGTAGATCAATGACATACCAGATAATATTGATCAATAAATGATACCAAACTTGAATAAAACTAAACTGTGTCTCTTAGTATCATATCCATGTTGCCACTGTAAACTTCTAATCAGCAAAATGAAATGTTTTAAAAATGATTTTATTAGTTTTGTGATGCTTTAAAAAAATCTAATATGTTGAGTTACTCACATTGCTACATGGTTCAAATATGATTTTAAAAACTTATTTTCTACCCTTTCATTTGCATATTATCTCCTTCTCTGTACTACTATAAACATATACATCCAGGTAGCCAGTATTACTACATTCTCATATAGTTTTTCAGAATTTTCTTTCTCATAATAAAGCACATAATATATTTGTTGTTGGCTGAATTCTGAAGGAGTCCTACCAAGATTTTTCTTCTGTAATTACTCAATCCAATGCTAATCTAAATACCACTGTGGGTACTTTGTACATATAATTAATGTTACTAATCTGCTAACCCAAAAATAAGGAGATTATCTTTAATTATCCTGGATGCAAGGTCAAAAAGCCCTTTATAAATACAGAAAAGGAAAGCAGAAAAGTCTAACAGAGAAAAAGAGGTAGGAACAAGAGGCAGAAGATGAAACTAGAGAGATTTGGAAAGTAAGAAGGATCCAACTTGCCATTTCTGGTTTGAAGACAGAGGGTTCCATAAGCTAGAAAAAAAAAAAATCTGTGTAGCTTCCAGAGTAGAGAACAACACCCAGCCAAAAGCCATCAAGGAAATGGAGACTTCAGTGCTGTAAGCACATGGAACTGAATGCTGCCAGCCTTGTAAATGAGCTTGCAAGTGTATTTTTCCTCTGGAATCTCCAGGTAAGAGGTCAGGGCAGCCAACACTTTGATTTCATTCTTGAGGGACCTTAACAAGAGTAACCAGCCTTGTCAACACAGATTTCTGACCTATGGAAGCCATGAGATAATAAATTTATGTTCTTAGGTGGGAAGATCACTTGAGGTCAGGAGTTCGAGACCAGGCTGGCCAACATGATGAAATCCTGTCTCTACTAAAAATACAATAATTGGCCAGGCTTGGTGGTAGTCCCAGCTACTCGGGAGGCTAAGGCAGGAGAAAAGCTTGAACCTGGGAGGTGTAGGTTGCAGTGAGCAGAGATTGTACCATTACACTCCAGCCTGGGCAACAGAGCAAGACTCTGTCTCAAAAAATAAATAAATAAGTAAATAAATAAATAATTTTTTTTACACTGCTGAGTTTGTGGCAACTTTTATGGCAGAAATAAAAAATAAATGCAGTCTTATTTTTCTTGAGTATAAAGAGAATCATGCCATTACACTGCTTGCATTAGCCTGTTTCCACTCAAACTCATGGCTTGGAGAGGTTTACATAACAGTCCATAAAAACTTTTGCACTCTTATCTACAGCTGCATAATACTTCACTGAATGATATATCTTAATTTATTTGACCAGGCCCCTATTGACAGATATTTGAGTTGTTTATCATAATTTGCTAATATACTGCAATAAATAACCTCATTGACACTTAATTGACACATGTACTAGTATATCTTAGAGATAGACATTGCTGGAACAAAACATATCTAAATGTATTTTGATTGACATTGCTATGACGGTTGTTTCCTCATTCGCTACCCAGCTTTCAGACTGTGTAATTCCTCTGAACTTCTTACTATTGACTGCAAGGACTGCATAGTCTCTGTCTTCTTATCACATAATGTCCTCAGAAATCTTATGCTTCTACTGCACTTGCTTGGCTTCTGTTTTTCAAATATGCTAACTCTTTCCTGGCTTAAGGCTCTTGCACAAGACGTTTGCTTTGCCTATTATAGTCTCCACCCCACTTCAAGTCTCAACATAGCTGAAGCCCCTTGCTGTTCAGGTCTCAGTTTATATATTCCCTTCTTAGAGAACAATGTGAAGCATATAGTGGTTGGTCCACACCTTGTTGACTGGATGAATACATTATTAAATAATACAGGAGATCAGAGAGCAATATGGTCATAAACTCTGCCTTGGAGTTAAGTAATCTGGCACTGGGCTAGGACTTGCCAAGAATGGGGCAGTGCAGTTTCAGATTATGGAAAGCCATGATTATAACACTATCTAACTTGAAGTTAACCCTGTAAACAAGGAGAATTACTAACAGTTTTTTAAACATGGAAATAATGTGATGAAATAATCTTGAAGATTTCTACCTTTAAAGTGAGGGGGTAGGAGGAAATTGATTATAGCATCAGGTATCATATATATCAAGCATGACACTAGTAAGAAAATTAAGAAATTATGTTTTTGTTTATTGCCAAGTCTTTTGTGTTAGATTGAGGTATCATTATATGAAGACATTATTTCAATTCCTGACGTCCTATATATTAGGGTATTGATGGTATCTGCTTGTCAATCATTGTAATTTTTGTAGCATAAATTTTGTTTTATTGGAAGAGTCTAAAAATTTAAATCTAAAGGTAATATTCATTATTATTTCTTTTTAATTAACTCATTTTAAAAAATAAAGATGAGTCTTAAAAGGAATTTATGAAGAACAAAGTAGTTCATTGCCATAATTATTTTTAAGCTGCAGAGAAAAAAATTCTTTTGGATTATCTCAACACAGGATTTAAAAAGATTGACAATACATCGAGTAAGATAAGATGGCATACAGTTTTTAAAAAGAAAGATATCCTATACTGGATACAGCTGATTTTTTTTAAAGGAAGTCTAAGTTTTTCTAAAAATCGTGTGAGCATTTTAGGTGGTGGCACTTACTTATTGAGGTCACTTGATGTTTTCAGAAAAACCAATGGACATGGAAGGGTCATTGATGACATGACATGTAACTACTTTCAGCCTCTAAAGAAATGACAGCAGCTGAGGATAATTTCTAATGTCACAAGTTCAGGATGGATTTGACAAAGGAACTGCTCTGGAGAAACATAATATTTTTAAGTATTGACCTTATACTAAAGAAATATATATTTGAGAGACAAGTGAAAAATAATAAAATATTAGGGTTTGACCCTTCTGTAAGTGTAGGGAAAAGTGAAGAGATTAAATATAAGAACTGAATTCCCCATTTTTCAACTTGGAGTTGTTTAAGTTTTTTCAAACATGTTTTTTACATTTAAAACAAAAACACCATAATAATTAGAGATTATTTTTCAGTTTGTGTGACCCTGCCCAATAAGCATCAGTCCCCGACAGTCAATTTGACAAGCAAAATGCTCCATTCCATTTCCAAATGCCTCTCTGTGGGCCAGTGCCATCCCCAGTTGAGAAATGCTAGACCAGAAGGACCAAGTTTATTCCCCTTCTTCAATTCCAAGAGAAAAGCAGAGTAACAGAATGAGAACTTGGCACATGCAGATAATGATGAAGAAGAGAAAGAATCAATGAGGTTTTTGTATGTAGACAAAAGTCAGTACCATTATACCAAAAGGCATAGTGTATCAGAGTTGCAGAATTGAAATAAATTGATAAACAGAAAATATTTTATTTTCAAAAAAATTTTAAATATTAAAGTTCATTTTTTTTTTCTTAGAGCTAAGTGGCATGTGGCTAATCTGATGAAAAAACTGAAGGATTAAGCACATTTTGTGGTGTCATATTTGATTATGACTCAGAAAAGCTATGTTTTGGGCAAATAGCTAATTGAGAAGCAATTATTAGAAATACACTAGAAACCTGATATAATGCTAGCATGATAAAGTTAAACTAATATTTATTTTGCAAAGAGCTTTAAAGTGGAGTTTAACAGTCCCTAGAATTTGTAGGAATCAGAAAATTCTAGTAATATAGCATTTAATTATAGCAAAATGGGAAATATAGGCAATCATTCATCTAATTTAAACCAGAGCATAAATTTGCCTCAATTGCCTGTGTTTTAACTGACATACTTTTGACTTGAGTTATTCATATTAATTGCAGCAGTTCTCCATGTCTCTTTGCATTTATTGACAGCTTTGGATTCATAGAAATAGTTTTGTTTGCTTCTTGACATTCTGTCAGAGAGCTATATTCTGAGCATCCTAAAACTTCAAAACTCTTGAGTATAATGGTATAAGCAAGTTGTATATCAACTGCACTCATGAGAGAGCAAAAGGATTCGGAGACAGTATGGAAAATTGCTTAACTGATGCTTTCGATTATTGATGAGAAGCAGAATAATCCAGAAAGGGACTGTCTACCTCCCACAGCAATGTATTCTCTGATTAACTCAAGGATGCTGATATTAGAATGTACTTGGATTCAATGGATTGTGCCAGAAAAATCTGCAAAAAGATTATTTTATTAGCAGAGGGAGAACACATAAAACAAATTGATATACACGATAGCTAAGAGTACATGACAAGTCCCCAAACAGTGTAGCCTTAATGAAAACATTAAAATATATGTATATCAAAGACAAAAAGGGGAATATTGACATTGTTAAGACAGGTGCTTTAAAAATGGGGTTATGAAATAGAGAAACATAAGGTGGAAAAAACTGGAAACTGATAGTATGTATTTTGCAACAAGAAATTTGTTGCCATATATTTGGAAACAAGAACTATAACGAGCACAAGTAGATTTTTGGATATTGCTTTAGTGTAGATCACCAGGGCTTTAACAAAAGGAAATGGGGAAATGTTTTTATAGATCGGCAGAGGCACGTTCTTTGATCCTGGCAGGATTTTAATTGCTTTGCTGTTGATTGACATGCAACTATGTTGAAATGAAGGAAGAGAACATATTTCGAGAGCTATTTCAAGGATTGCTTTCCGATACACTTCAGTGAACAACTTAGGTGGTTAGAGGCTATTTTGGACGATAGCCTAGAAATGGCTCTGAGTAAGATAAATAAGGCTGAAATAGAAGAAATTTGCTATCTCACACTGTAATCACAATAACCTTCACTTAAAAATACTCTTGAGAGGTCAGGAAAGAAACAAGATCATTACAGAAAGAAATATACAAAATCTTAATTGGAAGAAAGTCTGAAATGCTTGGGTAAATTTTGACTGTGCTCTTAATATAAATGAACGGCAATAGTAGAGGTGTATTCCCCTTTGAGGTTTGAAGTGCCTGTGTGTGTGTGTGTGTGTGTGTGTGTGTGTGTGTGTGTGTGTCTGTAAATGCTCACACAAAGGTCTGAACAAATGAAATGAACAAAGAGCTTCTGTGGGTTGTTCTGTCATTCTGAACTCGCTTCCTGAAAGATGAGCTAAAATATAATATGACAAGACATGACAGGAGCAATTACCAGACCATGATGCATTCTTGACAAGGCACCTTGTGTACTGTTATTTTCCCTGGGGATTCAGAATTTTACATTATGGGTCTGGAAGAGGGGAGTGTTTAGGACCCAAAATCCTCCACAAAAATTCTATTTTCTCTCTATGATTATCTCCCAGCTGAAGGTACACGGAGAAACCAGATCAGGTGAAGCCTATTCTGAGTACCCAACCATGGGATTTTTTGTGTGTGCATATTTATTTATTTATTTAGAGATAGGATATTGCTCTATAGAGCACTCCAGGCTGGAGTGCAGTGGCGTGATCATGGCTCACTGTAACCTTGACCTCCTGGGCTCAAGGAATCCTCCAACCCCAGCCTCCCAATTAGCTAGGACTGCAGACATGTGTCACCACACCCAGCTAATTTTTCAGTCTTTCATAGAGATGTGGTCTCACTGTGCTGCCCAGGCTGATCTTTAACTCCTGGGCTCAAGCAGTCCTCCTGCCTTTACCTTCCAAAATGCTGGGATTCCAGACAGGAGCCATACCCAGCCTAAAGTGTGGCTCTATGTAGGCTTTGCTTAATAACATCTGCTTCTATTTTTGTTCAAATTAACTGTGGTATGCCCTGTTTTTTTGAAGTACAGGATTGTGAGTTAATTTTTGAAAATTGTCCCTGGAGTAGCATTTTTAATTTCCTTTGAGAGCTTTACCTTTGCATTTATAGCTTGGCTATTTGGTGCAAGAGGTCCAGCTTTCAGACTATCTTGTCTTTTGGCATATGTTTCTCACTAAGATTAATCATTTCTAGCTTTTGATTTGAGTGAGAAACATGGGAATCTTCCTTTTGCATGAATACTACAGGCCAACATAGGGTTACTCATTGACGTAATTTCCATATTGTGAGAGGGAGAGAGATGGGAGATGACTGGTGATTGGAGCAGTCAGACAACCTTTATGGATTAAGTCTGACCTCTAATGTCATGCTCAGGAAAATTACAATGGTAACATCAAAGATCACAAATCACAGATTACTATAACAGATAAAATAATGATGGAAAAGTGTGAAACTTTTAACACTTACCATAATCGGACACAGAGACACAAAGTGAGCACACGGTATTGGAAAAATAGTGCCAATAGACTTACTCAATGCAGACCTGCCACAACCTTCTATTGGTGAAAAACAGTAAAGCAATACACAATAAAAGGAGGGATGCATGTAAACAAACCTGGTATAAGTGTGGTGTAAGTGTCAGTAACTAATCAGCCCCCACATTTCTTCTATGTAGTTCTTCACTCTCTCTAGGTTGGGTTAGCTTTATAACTTCCAGGTTATTACTTAGGACAATTTGCAAATTAGCCAAAAATATAAAGGACAATCTTTTTCTCCTTTCACATGTATCCGTGGAAGCCATGTCCCCAAACCAAAAGCAACCCCTGTACCTGGGCTTTGGGTCCAATCCCCTCCTGCCTACTTTTGGTCCCTTTCTCTATTGAGTATCATCTCTCTTTTCTAGATTTTCATTTTTCTCATTTTTGACAGTTTTATTTGAATCATCAATGCCCTCTTTAATATTAAATCTAAAGAAAATTGTTTTTGATTGCAAATCTTACTTTTCTAATTTGCTTCCTTGCCTTCTATTTTTTCTGGCTACTTCCTCCAAAATTTCTTTCACAAGATCTTTTTCTCCACCCATACTTTATTAGTTAATGTTCCCTTAATGTTGATCTTGCTTTTGTTTTTCCTTCTAAGTGTTCTCTTCTTGCTTATGACTTTAACTACTGTTTATATTCTTATGGATCTCAGATCTGTATCTCAAATGCATAGATTTGACTAAGAAATATCTACATAGAGGTTTCACAAGCACTTCAGACTCAGTATTTCTAAGTCTGGACTCATCATATTTCCCCTCACATTTAGTCCTGTATTCTCTACTTAGCTTCTCAGAGGGCCTAGCTATATTCACGGCAATCATTCTCAATACCCACTTTCTTTCGCTGTCCCCACCAAACCACTCAATCCTCCAGCACTGCAGATTGAGCATCTTAATTCCCTCCCTTAACCAACCTTGTCCTCAGTTGCCACCCATACAGTCTTAGGACTGATTTGAGGATAATGTACTCTTCTTAATGGTCTACGACTTCCATGAGAGTCCCTCTGCTTAATTCATTTTTTCATATTGCAGCTAAAATGTCAATTTAATTAAACAGTTCTCTTTTTTAAAACTGTTAAGTTTTTGTGCAGAACTTTCACAGTAAAAGTTAACATCTTAGTCTAGTATATTAAGTCAATTTTTCTTCTATAGTCTGTGTACCTGCTTCACTTTCTTCTCTTCCCCTAGTTTCGTAAACTTATAATAATGATTTCCTTAAATTCATCCCCACTCTCTTTTTGGAATGTTCTATGTCATTCCTACCCATGCAATACAGCCACCACCCATGCAATATAGCCACCTCCTCTGCTGCCTGTTACCCCACCACCTGCAAGACTTATCTCTTTCCTATTCGCTTTCAAATGTCACCTCCAGGAATCCATTTCTAATTTTACCATCTGAATTAGGTATCATCCACTCTTGTGACTTGTCCATTTGTTAACATGATATTCTACAATCAGCTACCTACTTGTCTATATCACACATCAGACTATGGGTTTCTTGGAGACAGAGACTGTGGCTTGATTAACTGCATATCCTTATGACCTGGCAGGTGCCTACTGCATAGCAGGCATCATCTTTTAAATAAAATTTCATGAGTTGTGGATTTGTCCCATCACTCCTCATTCCTAAGGTGAAGTGTTTAACCCCATTGTGGGTACCTATTCCACATTTAACCAGGCTAATAGAAGAGGGCCTTTGCAGAAAAGTAAAAATGATGCTGTTATCATAATAGTGAAAACAGACGCTTTGTATGCTCTAATAAGGGACTTAAGGTCAAATTAAACAATTCTCTTTTGATTCAATATTTATATGTGATGGTCTGATGTTAAAATCTCACTATGAGATGGTCAAACATAAACATAAATTATTATTTATGATAATCTTGTCTTCCTATTGACAACAGGTTAAAAATGATGAGAAAAGTTCAACATGATAGCCATGAGAGTTCTGAGAAAGTGGTTTAAATGTGACATTATGTTTTGTAGATCTGATTTGAGAAAGAGATTACAGAGAAAAGGATTGGGAGTTTGTACTGATGTGATGAAAGTTTGTCAGTCTTAGAAGTTGTTAAAGTAAAATGGTAGATGATGCATTTTACTAGTAAAAAGTAGAGATACCAAAAATATTAACTATGGATATGTTATTTTAACTAGATAAACTATTTGTGAGAGATGTAAGATAAACTTATTTCTAAATTTTATATTGGCTGGGATTTTAAGTAATATACCCAAATTGTTTTCCTTTGCCTCCAGACACTTTTCAGATGAAGCATCTCTAAATTTCAAGTGGTTCGTACAAGTGTTAATCTGAAGAGAGTGCAATAAATAAATAAATAAAGTGTCTATCTAGACACTTTTGACATTCTGTGTTATATTTATTATACTCTTATTTGACATTCTGTGTTATATTTATTATACTCTTATTTGACATTCTCTTATTATACTCTTATTATACTCTTATTTATCTAATAATACTCTTATTTATCTAATAATACTCTTATTATTTAATAATACTCTTATTTATCTACTATAAATAAATACTATAAATAAATAAATACTCTAAATACTATAAATACTATAAATAAATAAATACTATAAATAAATAAATACTCTTATTTATCTAATAATACTCTTATTATAATTAAATAAAATAAATAAATACTCTTATTTATCTAATAATACTCTTATTATACTCTTATTTGACATTCTGTGTTATATTTATTATACTCTTTTCAGATTAATAATTTGACCCATTACTGTAAATTTAGAGGTACTTCACCTGAAAACATGTTGAGCATTATTTGAAAATGTAACTTGCATATTGTTTTAAAATAAGTTTATTCTAGGTTTCTCAACTTTGTGGATATCCTGTGTTAAAAAGAGATTATATATTACACATTTTTAACAATATAAAAAAGTTCATAGAATATGTGTTAAGTACAGAAGAATCAGGATATAAACATATAATTTTATGTATGTTACTATCTCAAATTTATAAATATGTTTGGAAGGAAATATGATATGTTAATTGTGGTTATATCTACCAGTGTGATTTCCTGAATTTTATAAAGTTTTTAAAAGAACTATTTCTTGTTCTTTATAGTTAAAAATATATTTTAAAAATTTTCACTGTATTCCTGATGCTTTCCACAGAAATCTTCTTTATAAAACGAATCCTTGAGAACATGTTAGCAAGTTTGAGAGAGCAGTCTGAATTAATGACACTTGCTTAATCCTGCTTTTGAATGGTTACTTTTAATCATAATCAAGAGCGTCTATTTCACAGGGACAATGTCAAACCTGTTTGATAATGTTTACTGACAATTACAGGCTTAGCTGAGAAGTAACAACAGGGAGTAAAGCAGTCTTTGAATAAAGTCAGCTTCAAAATGAACAACGGTAGGGGACTGATTGGCTCAGTTTTATTTAACATTTTTAAACCTGATCTTTGACATTTTCATTAGTGAGCAGAAATAGCACATGGATGCAATTCTCAGGTGGCTCAAAGAGAAAAGTGCTAAACATACCAGAAATGACTGAATAATTCAGAAGATCCTGCTATGTATAAAAATGGAGATATATATGGAGAAATTTTAGGATGCAGCAATAGAGAAAGCTAGGCAATATTTCTTTCAATTTTTTCCTGTTCTTTGGGAGGCAGCAATGTATTTGTGGAAATCAACCATTCTGTTGGGAAAATTTTGGAGATTTATTAGAATTATAGCTGTATTGTGCACACAAAGAAATGTGGAAGTTTGGTCATATATTGGGACAATTTTATTCTTACTTTCTTACAACAGTTTATGGAGGTAATAAGAAATTCTTCTAAGATCTTCCCCATCAACCACAAAAAATAAAAGGGAAAACTAGAATTAACTGGATAAATTGTGTTCAAGCTATTGCATAATGCTAATATACATTACTACCTAAAAACTGGAGAAAGAAAGGACTTTACTGAGATTTCATCATGTTAAATCCTTGCTTCTTTGGCTGCCCATTGTCTATCCTTTGATTGTCAAGTGAAAATAAGCATTTCACCAAGAATATGTGAGAGTGTGCAGGAAGTATGTAATATAAGGTCACAGAGTAAGTATAGAATATCCTAAAATATCAATTATTAAGTTGAGAACTCTCTCAATGTCCTTGAAGTCAATATTTAAATCACAAATTGAGAACTATCTACCAATGTTGCTGAAACCATACTCCAACCCCCCTACCCTGAGATAAAGCCTTTAAATGTAAATTAATTTGAAGTTCAAATAACAGTGTTATTACTGAACAGTAAAAATTGACTCTGTTCCTAAAACGGGGATCGTCTGTGCAGATCTTGTTTCTTTCTTCAATTATTTATTGATTCAGCAAACTTTATTGAGCTGAACTATTTGCAAGTTATTGTAGAAACTAAGAATGGTGACTTATTGGAGGTCTTAAAGACAGGGCATCATATCATTCTTTTTTATAGCTCTTTCTTTGGCTCTGTGTTGGGTAGAGAGTGTCCTTGTTAAATAACTAACAATCGTAGCATAATGAAACACTGTGGAATCAAACTTCCTCGATATAGATCCTGGTCTGAAAACTTATTCTCCCGGGAGACCATGACAACTTATGCAACATTTCTGAGCCTTAGCTCCTCCTCTCTAAATTAAAGGATTATATTTAGGTTTTTAACACAGTATCCTGACATGATAAGGATATCAAAATATTAGCTATTTTTTTCAAGGAATTTACTGTCTCTTTTTTTTTCTTTCATTAACATTTTTTAGGATAATATGAAAAAAAAAAAACAGTGCAAGTTAACTCAGTCTCTGCCTGTAATTTTTATAAATCCCACATTGTGTGTGTATGTGTGTGTGTATGCATACATGTGGAAGAAGAAAATTAAATGTGTTTGTGGAAAATTGAACAGTCATATTACAATGACAGGAAAACAGATTTAAAGGTTAGAGGGCAAAAGTCCCTGAAGCCATCAGTCCTCCATATTGCAGGATTGAAAAGAAAACAGGTTAGAGGGTTTCATCAACTGAGAAATTAAAATGCAGTACAAATCTGGCAAAATGCTCTGTCGCTAAATTCCAGAAACACCTCAGCTAGAACACTTTATTCAATATCAGAAAAATTATGCATGATTGTTTGTTGTTATAGATTGGGAATGTATTCTGGTATACATTTAAACAGCAGAAAGTGATAATACTGGTAATGAAGTGTGGAGTAATTATTTAAAACAAATTCAATGTTTTTTTGTGTTAATGTTTATAAATTAAGATAATGCTGTTCCTTGACTAAAATTTTTTCCAATTTATTTGAAAACTCAATAATGTATGCTCAGCATTTCAGACCGAAGGATAATTGGTTTTAGGGTCAATCCTATCAACTTTTAATTAATTCTTCAGAAGTCTTGAAACAGAAGAGAGAGCATACCTCATAGGTGACCTTCCTTTCACTCAAAGTCATGCTTCAAAAGAAAATCTATACTTGCAACATTTTTAAACTTCAAATAAAAATAATATTAATGACCAAAAATTCTGAAAGCTGAAATTTTAAAAATGCTTATTTCTTGCCATTGAACCGAGAAGAAAATATCAAAAATCAAAATGAATTACTCAAGTCCCCATTATACCAAGAGAATTCAGGAAGGAAACAAAATATGATTTCAAATTCTCTTGGGAATGAATAATGAAGAAAGACTTAACTCAAGTTCATAATTGCACCTAATGTATTCATCTTCTTCAAAAACATAGGAAAGACTTTTCTTCATATAAAACTGCTCATACGTTCACACAACCATGCCCACCTGGGTTAATGCCACTTGTTATACAATAAGTAGTGAAACCAATTTATGACATCTCTACTTGAAATATTGAATTTGGGAGATGATATTGACTTCACCCACATAAACTGAAAGGACAGATTTTCAATGTTTGCTTTAAGTTGAAGAAAGTTACACACACACACACACACGCACAAACACACGCACGCACACAAAATCCTCCAAATTATCTTTCTTATCAGATTTTAGCATAGAATCTTGAAACATGAAGAGACATGCTTTGTTTTTTTAAAATTACAAACAATTTATTGGACTTCTTTCATATGAAAGACTTCACTTATACACACTAACTTATTTGAAGAACTGTGGTTGTGACTTGGGAGTGTGATATCTCTTTCAGCTATATTGTTCTTGATATATTCATCATCCTTAATTCTCCTGAGCTCCTTGACATGAGGTAGGAGTTGAGAGGAAGAAAAATATCTTTTCCTACTGGTCTGGGTTCAAGCATGCTCAACCCAGGTTATAAATGGAATTAAAATACTTGGCCATAGGCAAGCATGTTACCAGAGAGGAGAGGACAGAAGGATTAGGTGGCTGATCTATATTGTTTATATTTAGTATCGGTTAACAGCAACAACAACAACAATAATGAACTGCACTCTGCCTTCTCCCAAAGAATATTTAGTAGCTTTTGGTCTTCATTAAATAGTGTATTAGTCCGTTCTCACACTGCTAATTAAGACATACCTGAGACTGGATAATTTATAAAGAAAAAAGATTTTATTGACTCACAGTTCAGCATGGCTAGGAGGTGGCCTCAGGAAATGTACAATTATGGTGGAAGGGGAAGCAAACATGTCTTCTTCACATGATGGCAGTTAGGCGAAGTGCCAAGCAAAAGGGGGAAAATGCCTTAATAAAACCATCAGATCTCATGAGAACTCACTCACTATCACAAGAACAGCATGTAAGTAACTGCCCTATGATTCAGTTACCTGCTACTGGTCCCTCCTGTGACACATGCAGGTAATGGTAACTATAATTTAAGATGAAATTAGGATGGGGACAGAGCCAAACCATATCACACTGCCCCGGCCCTTCCCAGATCTCATATCCTCACATTTAAAAACACAATCATGCCTTTCTAACAGTTTACCAAAGTCTTAGCTAATTCTATCGTTATCCCCAAAGTCCAAGTCCAAAGCCTTATCTGAGACAAGGCAAGTCTCTTCTGCTTATGAGCCTGTAAAATCAAATGCAAGTTAGTTACTTCCTAGATAGAATGGGGTACAGGAATTGAGTAAATACGCCCATACCAAATGGGATAAATTGGCCAAAACAAAGTGGCTACAGGCCCCATGCAAGTCTGAAATCCAGCAGAGCAGTCAAATCTTGAAGCTCCGAAAGTATCTCCATTGACTCCAAATCTCACATACAAGTCATGCTGATGCAAGATGTGGGCTCCCACATCCTTTAGCGGTACCACTCCTGTGGCTCTGCAGGGTACAACCCCACTCCAAGCTGCCTTCATGGCCTGGTGTTCAGTGTCTGTGGCTTTTCCAAGTGCAGGATGCAAGCTGTTGGCCCAGTGTTGGGTATGTCTTTATTAGCAGGGTGAAAATGGACTAATACAATAAATTGGTGCCAGTAGAGTGGGGTATGGCTGAAAAGATACCTGAAAATGTGGAAGTGATTTTAGAACTGGGTAACAAACAGAGGTTGAAAGAGTTTGGAGGGTGCAGAAGAAGACAGGAAAATGTGGGAAAGTTTGGAACTTCCTAGAGATTTGTTGAATTGTCTTTGCCCAAAATGCTAATAGTGATATGGACAATAAGGTCCAGGATGAGGTGATATCAGATAGAGATGAGGATCTTGTTGGGAACTAGAGCAAAGGTGACACTTGTTCTGTTTTAGAAAAGAGACTGGCAGTATTTTGCCCCTGCCTTAGAGATTTATGGAACTCTGAGAGAGATGATTTAGGGTATCTGGCAGAATAAATTTCTAAGCAGCAAAGCATTCAAGAGGTGACTTGTGTGCTGTTAAAAGCTTTCAATTTTAAAAGAGAAACAGAGCATAAAAATTTGACAAATTTACAGCCTGACAGTGTCATAGAAAAGAAAAACCCATTTTCTGAGGAGAAATTCAAGCCAGCTGCAGAAATTTGCATCAATAATGAGGAATTAGTTATGTTAGTTCCCAGGATAATGGGGAAATGTCTCCAGGGCAAGTTAGAGGTCTTCATGGAAGCCCCTCCCATCATAAGCACAGAGGCCTATGAGGAAAAACTAGTTTTGTGGGCCAGGCTCAGGGTCCTGTGCTGTGTGCAGCCTAGGGACTTGGTGCTCTATGTCCTAGCCACTCAAGCAATGGCCAAAAAAGGCCAACATAGAGCTCAGGCTGTGCCTTCAGATAGTGCAAGCCCCAAGCTTTGGCAGCCTCCATGTGGTGTTGAGCCTGTGGGAACACAGAAGTCAAGAACTGAGGTTTGGAAACCTCTGCCTAGACCCTAGATACTCCTCTGGTATTTCTAATTTATTAATACATCTTGAAAATTTTAAATGAAGGCCATCTAGATTATCAGAAATGAAAATAATCAGTGTTGGCTGAAAATATTGACAATGCCTCATAGAGGAGGTGAAACCCAACACTGATCGTTGAAGGATGAAAAAAATGTAAATGGGTAGAGAAAAGTTATAACTATTTTCTTTTTAACTTGGAGACATGTCTAAGGAATGCAATGCATATATATTATGTTGTCTTGCAGAGAGTCAACACTAAAATCTTATGTCCTTATTATTTGAATATTCAAATCCCTCATTAAGCTAGAGAATTATATTATTATAAAGTTTCATATAAATAAGGTTTCAACCATGTTGTAACAGATATGAATAATTATGACAATAAGAAAAATATAGCCATAGCTAAGTGTTGAATACTTTGAGATAGTACATTGTTTGAGATACTACATTATTTTTCTAATTCTGATCAATAAAGATAATTATTCCCATCATCTCAATAAGCTGATTAATATAGAAAGTTCTTCCAGGTATATTATTGGTTGTGCTTTCTAGTGTAGTTTAAAAGGTTCTGGTGGTATATATTTCAACATCTTCTCTGGACAGTTTAGACTGGACAGATTGCAAATAATGTTTTGCATCTATCACAAAATAAATCTGAAATCTGAAGATTTTTTGAAATCAGAAAATAAAGTTTATTTTTAAAACACATACCTATCTTTTTGTATTTTTCCTTTAAATAGAGCCATTCTAAATATGACTCTAAATTTTTTTCTGTTTATCTTTTTATTTCCAGATTAGTTTTATTAATGAATAACTCAAAGTGTTCATAATGTTCAAAATGGTATTATATAATTGCCATCGGATAGAAACAATAACACATTTTTTAAATTTCAATGAATTTTTTGTATTTTGTCTGACCTTACTGAGCTCATCCTGGAATACTGTAATAGAGTTGCTGTGAATTATTTTGAATAAATTTCTACTTTATTTGCTTTATGTTTCCTTTAAATGCTGGTATATGGTTAATATATGACTTTCAATACTATTTATCTAAATGGCATATATATATACATGTATATGCACACACATGTATTTTAATTTTGTAGAATCAAGTTATTCAACCCTTATTGCATTTTTATAGCTCTGTTATGAGTTCCCAGAAAATGGAAACTTCTTTGAGATAACTGTTTGTTATCTAAACCTAAATCTCACTGAATTTTATTTTCTGCCTTATTGCATGCAATTTGCTTCTTTTTCTGTATATTTTTTCACATCATTACTCCTTTTCAAGTTTAATCTATTAAATATTTTGTGGAATTTTCTTCCAATGTAATAGGTTTGTGCATTTAGAATACAAATTGTATACCACACCCATTTTCTTTACCACCTACTGTGCATTTAAAAGTTGTTTATATGTACCACTAACTAATGCCTTTTAGATGAATTAGGCATGCAACTAGATTGGCCACCTAAATGATTTCAGAGACTCCCCTAAATATAAGACACATATTTTTTTAGCTTATTGGAGTCAGGACAGTTAGTTCCTATACAAGAGAAATTTCACATATTCACTACTAGACAAATTGATCCTAGACAATTGCATTATTAGGTATTATTACAGGATACAGTTTCTTAGATTGAGTAACATTCAGGTGACATCTCCGTACCTCTTAAATTTCAGCTTGTAAAGAAATAATTTGTAACCATAGCTTTAAGTAGAGTCCTTCCATAATTCATATATTCATTTTAAAAACTTCTTATTTGCAGTCTCTATTGGCCTATCTGGAACACTCCCTCTCCTTTGTAATTTTAGCATAGTTTCAACCCCGGTAGTGGATCCTCAATGTTTCTTTTTTCATCAGAAAATTCTAATACCTTATTTTCTAAAATTTTATAATTGCATTGCTACTGTAAGTTGAGTAAATCCAATGTACAGTGTATTTCACACTTTACTGACCTTGAGAAGATTAGCACAAATTAAATTTCACGTTAACCAACCTAAAGCCATGAACGGGAAAGTAGGCTCAAGGGTATTTGGTTAATTGTGCTAAAAATATATTCATGCTTTTTGTGGAGGGCATAAATGTAGCAAAAGTATTTTCCTAATAAAATATGGGTAGTTTTTAGTTTGATTTCTTATGCTTTCCCTTTCATTTGTAGATGTGAATAATAGTGAGTATTTTGATGTTTTGCAAACCTGGTAGGTTTTGCTCAGCAAGCTATAATCCTTTTATTATTTTGTGTTTGAGAGACATTTAGTAAAATTATATATTTTTTTATTCAAGATTTTTACTGTTACTGTTTTATTTTTTAACCATTCATTATAGGCATAGACTTAAGATAAAAAGAAAATCAAAATCAAATCAATAGTATGTATATAAATTATATGACTATTATTTACTAAAGACTTGAAGTATTAAGTCATTTTACTTTTATTTCTCCACCCCTTTACTATAATGATAGAAAAAATGTTAATAAGCTTTTGTATGAATAAATGTACATTTTTCTAAGGAAAATGTACAAGAATTTTATTAGATTTGACAGGGGATCTATGTTTCAAAATATTTATTATCGTACTAAAAGCTAAATGTTTTCAGATACCATAACAGGCTTTGAGAAAACTGCAAAATTATTATGATTCTCAAGTTTTATCTGGCATAAGAGCCAGATCTTTATTAAGTTTGCAAGTAATTCCCTCAAATGTCGTAAAATGCCTATTAGCCAGGTATACTGAATTTTTATTTTATTATTTTTCGCCTAAATTTTATCAATGACTATATTGAAAACATTTCAAACAATAGTTTAAGATATGAATATTTTAAACCTTAAAAGTGACATATTTCATGATTTAATATCACTTTTAATTGTATGTTTTATATATGTATATATATATAGAGAGAGAGAGAGAGAGGGAGAGAAAGAGGAAGAGAGAGAGAGAGAGAGAGCGCTACTCACTTTTGCTAGTAAACATTAGCCCTGATAGTTTGCCCTCTTCATTATTTTATTCCCTTTTGGTTTTTTAAGCAGTCCATGACATGGATGATGCTTCCTTTTCACACCTTCTTTCTTGGATGTTTAATTTAGGATTTGAATTGTTAATATATCTTGATTATTACAAGCTCTAACTCATCAGATTCCATTTCCAAGCTTGGAAATGTACAACTCACTTACTGAAAGGGAAATCACTGGTCCATTTGAATGCTAATTATTACACAAGTCCTGTATACTGTATCAAAACTCAGCATAAATATGGTCATCAGGGGAGGTGAAAAAACCATTAAAATGCTCCCCAGGAGACTGAGCTCATTAGAACCTACATTAATATCCAACAAGGAATGGAAAGAGTTGCTTAGCTTGGCTAGTTCCCTTTTTGGACATGCAATTCATAGACTTCCTGAGTGTGAGTCAGGTATGTGTTCTCTATTTCAACAAGGAAGGAGATTTAAAAAATGTTCAAGTTTCTCAGAGTACAAAAGAAGAAGCTGGGGCAAAGGATATCTGACTGAAAATAAATACTAATGAAGATTGGTTATATTGTGTAAAATACTTAGTTTTCTTTCATAGAAAAGGAAAACCACCATTCTACATTTTATGCAAACAAATTTTCTAAATAACAAAAGGTAGTAATTATTAACAAACTAGTCTTTCAGTCTTCTTGCATCTATTATGTACCTAAATCATAAATATCAATTTTATCTCATCTGGGTTGCATCACACAATTTTGACCAAGAAGTGACTTTAACATTTTGACTGGTATTATCTCTAGAAAGTGATTGAAGTCATAAAAAGTTTTAGCTAGCACATAAAGTAAAATCTTGACATTGGGCAGAAGCAGGTACCAAGGTGACAATATCACCAAGCAAAATTCTTCTCGACTCTCACTTATGCTTTTTATTTTATTCAATGCTAATTTAAATATATACTACTTTTTCCAATGTAAATTAATTAGATATGTACCAGTTTCACCAGCATGTTGTTATTATACATTCCTTCAATCAGTAACTTTTAAACTATGTGTGCATCAGATTACCTGGATTATTGTTAAAACTCAGATTCCTGGACCCCAGTGCCCCAGGGGATCTGTAGGTTTAACAAGCACTCCAGGTAGTCGGCGTAGGTAGGACCACATTACTTCAAATAAATGGCATTAATTAAATAGTATTATATCTGTTCATGCCCAGTGAATTTAATTTATCTGTGATTCGTTGTGACATCTGGATGATCTATTGTTGGAACTACATGACTTTTTAAAAAAGAAATCAACAGAAGGGAGGGGATTTTTTTTTTTTTTT
>PVKP010018692.1:18953-43934 GCA_004027715.1 Plecturocebus donacophilus | reverse complement strand
GAGGGTGTGCAGTGTGTGTGTTGTGGGGGGTGTGCAGGGTGGGCTCTCCAAATCTCCCAGCAAGGGGGTTGTGCACAGCCAGAAGCTCCCGTTGCTGGGGCGGAGGACGCTGGCTGTTGAGGACCTGGCAGGTGGTCCTGGTCAGGAGCGGCCGCCTCAACCCCAGCCGAGTCATTAAAACTCCAGTCAGCTTCGGCTGAGCCAGCACGGTGCTGCAGAGGCCTGCAGGGGCTCGGGGAGCAGAGAGAGAAGGCGGTACTGAGGAGAATCACAGGGAGGCGGGGGCGGCGGCCTGGCCTCGGGCAGGCAGGTGGAGGTCGGGAGGGCCGGCGGTCAGGACATGCCCAGTGTTGGCAAACCTCCAGGGAGCAGTGTGGCTGGGGTGGCACCACCGGGTCACCAGCCAGGAGGTTTCCCTTTGGAAGGCCCCTGTGCTGGAGGAACGCCCTCTCCAGCGCCGCCGCCCCATGGCACCTGCTCTGCCCAGCGCCCCGCCGCCTGGGCTTGTCTGGGAGGCCAGCGAGCTCAGGGGCTGCCGTCATCTTCGCGCCTGGAATTCCTTCCTGCCCCCGCTTTGCTGTGGCCTCTGGAGTCCGCTGGTGTTTTCTGTGTTCCCAGGCAGTTTACCAGTCAGGCCCATTGAGGTTCCTCATCCACAGGCCAGATCCTGCCGTGAGTCCCCGACAGCACCCGTCCGGGCCTTCCCGAGCCCCATTCAGGTCTTTGGTGGGAGAACTAGAGGAAAGCTGACTGGCAAAGGATTCTGGCCCTGTCCCTGTGGCCGGCTGCCCAGGCCCAGGGAGGCTCTGCTGCTCCGGGGCGGTTTTCCTGGCCTGCTCTGTGCAGCCGCATTGCTGCCTGCCTCGGTTCTTTCACCCGTAAAGGAAAAAGGAGACTCTCCTTTTGGGGTGGTCATTAGAGAATCCTCTGGAACCTTCTAGAAGGGTCCTATTATCAATGAAGCATCTCCTCCTGAGGCTGCAAGGTGTGGCCGATGTCGCTGAGAGCCAGGACCAGGTGCCGCTCGTCCCGCATGGGGGATCTCCTCTGAGGAGAGGGGAGGGCTCCTGTTTGTCTTGAATGTCTTCTGACCTCAGACATGGACTGGACAATAGCAGGGAGTAGGACTGCTCACCTTCTGTGCCCCCACCCTGGGACTGAGAATGGAGTCGATGCCAACCCCTTGACTTCCCATGGGGACCTGATGTGCGGGGCAGGGACTGCCAGGCGGGAGCCCCATTGTGGCGGCCCCCATGGAGGCCAAATTTCAAGGCCCACCAGCCTCAGAAGTCTGGGTCCCAGGGGTTGCTTAGGCCCACGCTGCTGAGAGGAGCCAGGGGTCGTCAGAGGGTGACCACCTCATTTAAAACGCCCGAGTGGTAGGTGTGTGGGTGCAGCCAGAGCTCTGAGGCCCTGGAGGTGGGGTCTGATGGGATGGGGGAGGTATCCAGGTGCTGTCTGAGGAGGAGCAGGCAGGAGGGGGCACCGCTGGGTCTGCAGCAGGGTGTGGAGATTGGGGCTGTCTCTCCAGCCTCCCCTGGGGGTCTGTCACCACAGCCAGCCCCTCTGGCCGGGCTCCTCCACTCTCTTGCCCTCAGGACTCCCAGCCAGCGTCAGATTCCACCAAGGGGCTCCGGCTGCCTCCTGGGGGTGGATCCCGATTTCTCAGGCAGACGCCTGCCAGCCAACAACAACCTGGAGGATTCATCCCAGGCCACTTCTGTGCAGGCCTCCCGTGATGACCGCGTGAGAGACTTCGTTTCTAGAACTTCCCATCTCTGGATCGCCTGCCAGCCAGCGACAACCCGGAGGACCTATCCCAGGCCACTTCTGTGCAGGCCTCCCGTGATGAACGCGTGAGAGACTTCGCCTCTAGAACTTCCCATCTCTGGATCGCCTGCCAGCCAGCGACAACCCGGAGGACCTATCCCAGGCCACTTCTGTGCAGGCCTCCCGTGATGAACGCGTGAGAGACTTCGCCTCTAGAACTTCCCATCTCTGGATCCTGGGGACACTGGAGAAGGGTCCCAGCTCCTCAGCTGGGCAGCATCAGGAGCCCACGTTCCGCCAGAAGTGGCCGTCGCTCCTCTCTGACCCCCGTCCTGACCCATTTCTCCTCGGTGCTCTCAAGTCGTCTCCCACCCAGATTCACGGAGCCTGGCCCAGCCCCCGCTTCCAACCTCTGACAAACAGAACAGGTGAAGGGGCTGGGACTGCTCAGCACTTCAGTCCCCAGGCCTGGCCGTGGCATCCAGCCCCCGTGGCTCTCTCCTCTCATCTGGGGTCCAGCTCCTTGGTCATGGACTGAGGTGCTCTGTGGACAGTGCCACAGCACGGTAGGGGCCGCTGGGGCACTCCTAATGCGACAGCTGACGATACTTGGAGTCTAAGGGGGGGCTGGGAGTATGGAGGTCACCCCGCCCAGCCTCTGGCCCAGCTCTCCAGAGCAGACAGATGGCCACTCAGCGTCTCCTTGAGTTTCCCGATGCGTGATGCAGTGCTGGTGGGAGCCAAGGGCGAGCTTCGAGTCCGCGTACCTTCGCTCCTTCTCAAGCAGAGCCATACGGCCCAGCCAGGCAGGACACGGGCCCCCTCGAGTCCCTTCCGACCCCTCACAGACCCTCCTCCTGGTGCTTCTCCTCCCTTTTCTGGCTCTAATGGAGGAAAGCTTGGAGGTGGAGACGTCCAGGGGCCGCTCCCTTTGTGAAGCAAGGTCTGCAGGGACGCGGTCTCCATTTCCTCATCTCTCTTCTGGCTTTCCCTGACTCTTCTTCCTCGAATGCTTACTTCTCTCTTTATTATTCTTTATCCATAGCCTGGGATCTTTAAAACGTTTGCCGTAAGCATCTTATGTGTTTGGTGTGTATGGGAGTGAGGGATGGGGGAGGCGTCCAGGCTTGAATCCACCTGCAGCCACTTAGGAGTGCTGTGACCTTGGCCCAGTTATGCTTTTAGGCTTTGCTTCCTCAGCTCTAACATAGGGGCAGTGCCAGACCCCACCTCGGTTGTCTGGATTCTGTGACATGTGCAGGCTCACATTCAGCATGGTGCCTGGTGTTTACAGCATCAACACTTAATAGCAGCAATAGAGATCAATATCACAGTCAAAATGTCTGCCCTTAGAGGCGTGTGGTATGGGGACCATCAGATCAGTGCAGGACTGTTCCACCAGCTACCTCCTCACTTCCCCTTTGACCTTCATCCCAGACTCCTCCAGGCTCGTACACCTCTGCCTTTGCTCCCAGTCCTGAGCTGGTGGTGGCACCTCCTTGGTGCTCTGACGGTGCCCATGTCTCAGTTTGGCTTTTCCCAGAAGCAGACTCTGCCATCAGTATCTAAGGACAAGTATTTGGGTAGGGGAAGGAGACAGAGACGGGATGGGGAGATGGGACAGGGAAGAAAGGCAGTCCAGGGTTCCTGTGGCCCCCTGGGGACCCTGAAGGCAACTGTGGGACACACAACTTAGGGTTTATGCACCCGGCTCTGTTGTTCGGGAACTGAGGTTGCTCTAGGGGTACTCTGGCCCCCAGGCAGGTGCTGGCGGTTGCATGGGGCTGTGTGCCCTGAAGGGTTTAAGGCGGGTGTGCAGGGCCCGGGCAGGGTCTTCTGCAGATCCTCTTCTGAAGTGATTATGAGGCAGTGCTGATAGCTGATAGAGTTCCTTCATGGTGCCAGAGTCGAATCCTCCCACTGCCCCATTAGGCAGCTTCTGGGTGGCGTCTCCTTGTGAAACTCTCTGTGTGCCCTGGGCCTCGGATGCCTGCGCTTTGGGGATGCGCAGGGCAGCTGGCCGGCCAGTGGGTGCTTTACCTTATGGGGTGCCAGCCCTCACTAGGCAATGCCGACATCTCCCCAAGAACCATTTCCTTGTAGCAAACAGCCTCATCACCAGGGAGTGAGCCCGTCTCATCTTGCTCATCTCACGTGCATGCACACGTGTGTGTGTGTTTTTCGTGCATATCTGTGGTTGGCCGAATAAGGGCCCTCAAGAGATATTCATGCCCTAATCTGCAGAGCCTAGGGATGTTACTTTCTATGTCAAACAGACTTGGCAGGTGTGATTAAGTGAAGGATATTGAGAGGGGAGATTGTGCTGGATTATCCAGGAGGGCCCTGATGTCGTCACCAGTGTCCTTAGAAAGGAGAGGAAGGAGGAATTCGACAAAAGAGAAGGCCACGTGACCGCAGAAGCCCAGACTGGAGTGAGGCAGCCGCAAGCCAGGGAGTCCCTGCCGCCCCGCAGGCTGGAGGAGGCAGCAGCGATTCTCCCCTGGAGCCTCTGGAGGGAGCCTGGCCACGCTCACACCCCCACTTCAACCCAGCGAAACCGGCTTTGGACCTCTGGCCTCCCTCTGAGAGAGAAGAAGTTTCCGTTGTTTGAGCCACTCTATTTGTGGTCATTTGTTGCAGGACGGGAGGAAATTAATGCTGTGTGGTAAAGAAACACACCACGTTGCTGCGAGCAAGCTACTCTAGGTGGGAGGGCAGTGTCTGTGGCCGCTCTCTGACGTGGCGAGGGAGAAGCCAGGACTTTGAAATGTCTGCTGCCGATGGCTCTGTTACGGAGGCTCCCTCTAGGCCAGGTTTTGACTGGGGGCCGTGCCAACGTCATAAATGCTTACGTCACTGAGTGGCTGCATGTGGGCAGGCCCTGCCTGGGCTTCTGTGTGTCCGTGACTGAGGTGGCGGCAGGTGAGGCCTGTGGCCACGGGAACTCTCTAGGGCTGGTGCTCAGGAGCTCGAGGTGAGGCACTGGAGCAACTTCCCACTCCACCAACCCACCTTCCCATTTCCTTCATGTAAGTCTGGAAGCTGGGCATGCATGAGCTCCGCTGCAGTCTAAATCAGGAGGAAGGGATTTTGCATCCCTGCCCTGGTCCAGGAGCCCCCGTGAACTCTGCACCCCTCTGGATTCTATCAGGCAAGCGCCCTCCTTCAGATAACGGCCAGTGTGGAGGAGCTGCGGCTTTAGTGCCTGTGTGTGGGAGCCGGGAAGGAGACAGCTGGGAACCAGCTTCTCTTCCCCTCCTGGGGGACCCCTGCAAGCAGAGTGGAGCCCCATGTCCCTCGGTTGCGGGACACGGAGGGATCCTCTCCTGCACCGCCCAACGTGGCAGCCCCGAGCCACATGCAGCTGGGGAGCTGGAGATACGGGAGTTTGGGTGGAGACAGGCTGGCCAAACGTGTAAAACTCACACGAAATACCAAAGACTGAATGCCAGGCAGAGGATGAGAAATCTGCCATGGATAGTCTCTGTATCGATTCCATGTCAAAATGATAATAGTGCAAGTATATTGCGTTAAACGTATCATGAAAATTACTTTTGCTGGTGTTTAACTTTTTAAAATATGGCTCCTAGAACATGTAAAATCCCATGTGTCAGCAGACACTTTCGGGTGGCTGTCCCAGCTCCGGGCAGAGGGAGACTGGCTTATTTGCTACAGATCTATTCCGAAGGGTCTGCCGCCTGAACTAGGTGCCCCCATGCATATGATTAACCCCTAAGCCCCTATGTGATGGTATCTGTAGACGAAGCCTTGCAAAGTGATCAGGGTTAAGTGAGGTCAGGAGGGTGGGGCCCTTGTGATGGGATCAGTGCCCTTATAAGAGGAGACGCCAAGGAGCTTGCTGTCTCCCCCCTCTCTTCCACGTGAAGATCCGAGGAGCAGGTGTCTGTCTGTAAGCCCGGAAGAGCCCTCCACAGAACCCGACCACGCTGCTCCCTCGTCTCCGACTCCCAGCCTGCAGAACTTTGGGAAATACCTGTCTCTTTTTAAGGCCCCCAGTCTGTGATATTGTTAAGAGGTCCTGAGCTGACTGGGACAAGACTTTGAAAGGGTTCTCTGTGTAAGGCTGGAGGAGGTTGGCCGGGGTGGTGGCAGCAGGGTCCCCCTTCTTGCAAGCCTCCTGGAATCCCATGGGTGGGAAGTGGGGAGGCCCGGCCTCCCCTCTTAAACTCCGGGTCCGTGCCCAGGAGCGGAATCCACACTTTTCCACGGCACGGCATGAGTGAGTGATGGTAAAGGCCAAAGAGGCAACAGCAAGGAATGGAACCCCGTTTTTCTACAGTTCAAAGGCAAGATTGGAGCTGCTCCCTCTGCCTGAGCAGGGTTCCAGTTCTAGGCTGGGAGCCTGAGACAAATGTTCCTGAAAGACACAGAAACTAAGATAACATCACTGCATAGGTGTATCATAGTTAAACATTCCATTTTTTATTGTGGTGAAATGTACATAACAAAATTTACCATCTTGATTATTTTCAAGTGCAGCGTTGGGAGGCATTAAGTGAATTCACATTGTGGTGTGACCATCACCACCCTCCATCTGCGGAACTCTCTCATTTTCCCCGATAGAAAACTCTGTCTCCATCAAACACCACCTCCTCATTCTCCCTCTCCACCATCCCTGGCACCCACCATCCTACTTGTGTGTCTCCATGAATTCGACTGTTCTAGGTTCTTCCTTTGAGTGGAGTATTAGTCCTTGTGTGTCTGGCTTATTTCACTTTGAATAATGTTTTCGAGGTTCACTCATGTATCAGAATATAATGTTTTCAAAGCCCTTTCCTGTAGCCAGTTGCACTCCACTCTCCCCAGACCCTGCATATAGGTTATATTAGCCCCATTTTTCAGATGAGAACATTGAGGCTTATATCAACGCTCACTGGGACCTGCTTCGTGGTCACGTGGCCTGTGAGTGTGGCAATGACTGGGATTCTCAGACATCTCTCCAGGGTCTTCCTGCTTCACCCCGGCTGGGTGCTGCCAGCGTGTCTCCAGCTTTGCCAACATGCCTTGTCCACTGCCTTCATAAACGATCGTCACATCATTTCGAGAATAAAATGAGTTCTGGAGGGATACCCTCTTGCTTTCACTATCTCCCCGCTTTTTCCCTCTTCCCTTTCTCTTGAGATAAGGCGGGGCAGTTTCTAAGAAGAACTCCAAGTTGTGGGACAGGTCACTTGATAAATACTGTATAACCTGAGATGATGGGTCTAATCTGAAGCCTGTTGACAGTGATGCTTTGAAGGATGGGTTCCAGGCGGGTCATGTGCGTGCATGAAATACAGATCAATGATGTGTACAGAGAAGGGCATGTTATGCAAATTCGAGGTACTGCCACGGCGTCTGCCACAGTGCGAGGCCTGGATTCCTCGGAGGGAGGGGCTGAGCTGGGGCAAATCCTTAGCCCCTGGGCTGTGCAGGTTCGAACCTGCATCTGTCACGACGGCAAGGAGGAGCAGGGGGTGGGACTTGGGAACAAAAGTGGCCTCCCCGCAACCCCGGTGACTCAGGTTTCCTGGAGCTGCTGCATATTCTGTTCTTTGGTAGCTGTGAGGCTTCTATACTCAGGAAGAAGGGCCCGAGGGCTTCAGACAACCAGTCTCTGTGGCCAGCGAGATGAAGGGCCCGGGACCTTCTGCTGGACACGTGGAGGTGTGGAAGGGCGGCTGAGCCCGTCCACTTAACGGGCCTGTCTGTCTTCCCAGCGGCCTGCAAGCGGGCCGGGGTGTATTGCTCAACCAACCTCATTACTCTTGTGTGTTTAGCAGCTCGGGGGAAGATAATACCTTTCAGGTTTGACCCAATTTTAGGTTTTGTTGTCATAACCATGGAAAATCGGCCCCAGAGCCCCTCATCAGCGGGCCTGAATGGGGAGTGATTTAGGCCACGTGCACCGTGCGGAATCCCTAATGGGCTTGCGGGAAAGAGCTCGGCACCCTCCGCGGAAGCCCTAATCTCCCCTCGGCAGTGATTTCCACAGCACATTCTCATACTTCCCACGTCTGAGAGCCCACTGCCTGGAGATTCTGAAAATTGGGTTACCTTGAATTAAAAGTACTTAAGTAGACAGAGAGGAGCACGAGCAAATATGTCCCTAGTGCAGGCGTCTGCGGCTCCAGGCCTGGCCCAGCTGCCCTCATGTCTTTCCTCTTCCTCGGCTTCATTGCTACCTCCTGTTTCCCGGGAGCAGGCAGGGGCTGCAGGCAGGGGGCTGAGGCTTCACAGGTCCTGTTGCAGAAGCCTTTCCTTTTCTGGCTTTATAAGGGAGACACAAGTAGATGTTCCACAATCAATGTCTTTTGATGTGGGAGAAGGAGAAGGGGAATGGGGGAATTGAAGGGGCAAGGTAGACCCGTAAGCCATGACTACACGGCAAACTATGGAAACCAGTTGCTTAGAACAACCATCATTTTAGCACCGAGGGTCGCTGCAAAAACAAAACAAAATAAAAACCCCGTCATTTCTGTTTATGGTTCACCAGTCTGGGTCACTGGGCGTTGGCTGACCCCGGCTGGCCTCCTTCATGGGTCTGTGGGTTGATTCAGTGGCCCTGCTCCTGGCTTGTGTAGCTGGGGCAGCTGTGCTCTATGTGTCTTTCTTCGCCGTCCTGGGACCAGGGAGCCAAACATGGCAATGGCAGAACAGGTGGAAACACAGAGGCTTCTTCTATCTGAGGCCTGGAAATGGGCCACCATCTCTCCCACCTCCTTCTAAACAAGTCCCATGGCAGGCCCAGACTCATACAGCATAGGGAAGGAGACGCCACCTCTTTCGTGGGAAAAGCTGCAAAATCACATGGCAAAGGGCATGAAGTAGAAAAGAATGAAGAGTCCCATTAATGCATACTCTGGTGTTGGTGTGGAGGGTGGCCGATTCTGAGGATGATGCAGACAGTGGCCACCACTGTATACCAAATGCTCACCATGTACCTGCCCCTAAAGCAGGCATTCTGGGTAAATGCTCTCATTTGTTTCTCAGGGTTCTGATCCAGGATTATCTGATACCCAAGCCCAGACTTGTATGTGCTTCACATGTCAGACTTTGTGGGACTGCCCTCCAAACCCTGCCTCTATTCTGGGTCTTCTCACCTCCTCTCATTGGGGTTTCTTTGTGGATGAATAAATGGATGATGGATGGATGGATAGATAGATGGATGGAAAGTTGGATGCATGGATGGATGAGTGAATGAATGAATAATAGATGAATAAATGGATGGTAGATGGGTAGGTAGGTGAGTGGATGGATGAGTGGATGAAGGGGTAAGTGAATGGATATATGAGTAGGTATATGTATGGTTCGACAAATAGATGAGTGAATGGGTAGATGGATGGATGGATAGATGGGTGGGTAAGTGGATAGATGAGTGAGTAGGTGGATGAGTGAATGGATGGATAGGTGAGTGGATGTATGTATGGATGAGTGTGTAGATGGATGAATGGTTGGATGAGTAGATGGATGGGTAGGCATGTGGATGGATATATGAGTGAATGAGTGGATGGATGGGTACGTGGGTGGATAGATGAGTAAGTGGATGGGTGGGTGGAAGGATGGGTGTATGAGTGGATGGATGGGTGGGTGAGTGGATGGATTAATAGATGGATGAGTAGGTATATGGATGGATGGGTAGATGGATGGATGGGTGTTTGGATGGATGGGTGGGTGGAAGGATGGGTAGGTAGAAGGACGGCTGTGTGATTGGATGGATGGGTGAGTGGTTGAGTAGGTATGTAAATGGGTGGATGGATGAGTGGGTGAACGGAGCTTTGTTGAGCCATACTGTTTTTGGGGGGTCTTTCCGCCTCATGAAACTCCACAAGAGCCAGAATTCATCTGTTGGATTCTAAGAATGCTGCCCAAAGGAGCTCAAAAGGAAAATGAGTTCCAGTGAAGGCAGATATCATGGCGGGATCCCTGAGGGACAGCATATTGAGGGTCAGAACGGGCCCTGAGTCAGTCTGGGCTCAGTAGCAAGGCCTTCTCTCGGCCAGGCCTCAGCCTGTGTTTCTCACCCGGAAGCCAGGAAAGGGGTGGTCAGAAGAGCCTCTTGCCAAAGAGGCAGATCTCCATCCTGCTCCTCTCCTGTCTGCTCGTGTCTGCTCCTCAGCATCCACAGCTGTTCCCACCATAACCTTCTGGAGCCTCCTGCACATCTGCCTAACATCTGCTGTTCTAGGGAGGCTGGTCCAAGACCAGGGCCTCGTCGCTGCCAGAGGGAGCGGGGAAGCTTCAGGAGTCCTGCGGCAGCCTCTCTTGACCTGGGGAGGTCTTGGGCAGACTCTAAGGGCTGGCTCAGTGCCTGCTGCAGTGACCACTGGCTCCAGAGGGCAGGAGAGCAGCTGTGACCATGCTCACCTGTGTTGCTCTAAGGTGCCCCCTCAGTACCACCAGCCTTGTGCATGGAATGTTCATCCCTACCTGGCACTCCACCCAGGCAGCCAGCACAGGGGGCTGGGAGGAGGACACTGACCTAGAGCTCCCCGTTTACTGCTGCTCTCTTCTTGCTATAAGAGAACTGATGAGGAAAGAGCCAGGCTTGGGGTGGACATGGATGGCTTCTGGATGGCTTCTGGCCCTCCTGCCGCTGCTGGTGGAAACTCACCGAGGCAGCTCTCCTGATGCTGCCTATGGGACGCTTTCCTTATTGTTACATTGATTGTTGCTTTTTTTCCAGACATATTGATTGGGTTCCATTGGCTGACTTTGGCCGATCAAAAGACTCTGCAGCCCATCGGAAGCCTTAGGAGTCTGAGGCAGTGGCTTTCACTCAAATCTATTTTCAGTCCAGGAGGTAACTTTTAAATTCAAAAACTGGCCTGGGCGTGGTGGCTCATGCTTGTAATCCTAGCAGTTTGGGAGGCTGAGTTGGGCAGACCATGAGATCAGGAGATCGAGACCATCCCAGCTAACACGGTAAAGCCTCGTCTCTACTAAAAATCTAAAACATTAGCCAGGCATGGTGGCATGCACCTGTAGTCCCAGCTACTCAGGAGGCTGAGGCAGGAGAATCGCTTGAACCCAGGAGGCGGAGGTCGCAGTGAGCCGAGAGAGCTGAGATCATGCCACTGCACTCCAGCCTGGCAACAGAGTGAGACTCTGTCTCACAAAAACAAAAACAAAAAAACCAAAAAACAAAACTGAGGGTAATTTACATACTATGAAATGCATTGGTTTTAGTGCAGTCCAGTGAGTTTTGACAAATGTCTGCACCATTATAGCCACCGCCTAAATTGAGATTAGACCTTTCGCATCATTCCCAGCTCCCAAGAAAGTTCCTTGAGTCACGGAGGAGGGAGAGGAGTGCCGGTGCACCTGGGTGGGTGCTGCCGTGCAGGGGTGGATCCAGGACTTACCCTTCCACCTTCACAGGGCTCTCGTGACGGCCTCTGCTGGGGCAGGCTCATCATAGCCCTGCTTCTTTGAGCTGATGGGCTGGCTGGGAGGGACAGCGCGGGGACAGCCTGCTAGGACAGGGGTCCTGAGGCAGGCAAGGACCGTAAAAAGTCATTGGCTCCACACAGATAACACCCAAATCACTCGGGAAGATTTCCATACTCTTCTACGTGGCAGGCACTGTCCTCAAGAGCTCCCAGCTCCGTGGGAGGCAGACAGGCTTTTGGTATTCACGTGACAATCTCGTGAACACCTGAGAAAATGCATGTGAGGCTCAGAGGTGGGCATCGCTGTGCCCTAGGCTGTCAGGGAGATGGTGGGGTAAGACCCGTCTCTAGGAGGATCTAATGACACGTCCCGCCAGGAAATTCTGCACCCTGTTCTGGCCTCAAATCCCTGTGCTGCCATCTGTCCCTGTTTGCCTCCTGTCCTCAAGGTTGCTGGGGACTGCTGAGAGGCTGTACGTCACCATCGCTGGGGCCTGGGCAGCTTTCTCCTGGTGGCTAGAATTCTTCCACAGCAGGGCTATCTGGGGAATTCTCTTGAAATGTTTGTGCCAAGCAAATGTGGGGGTTGCTGGCAAGTGTATTTTTTAAAGCATGTTATGGTTTTGAGTTATTTCCCTGATGCCCAGGCTGGAAGTGTGTGCTGGGCCCAGAGAGAGGGGTGCAGCCACAGGATGGGAGCATTAAAAAGTCTTCCCAGAGACGCAGCCAGGTCCTGGGCAGATGGAGGTCTCAGGGCCAGCTGGGGGATTTTGAGGGGCGGTGGTCATTCCTGTTGCTGTAACAGGACGCCAAGGAATGAGTCCCATCCAGCCTCATTGGCTTTTAGGACCCAGAAGCGAAAATGTCTACTCCGAACTCCCGGAAGCCCTGGGGTCACCAGTAGCCCTGGCCTCCAGCCAGAGAGGGGGACTCTCGGTTCTCTACTCTGGCTCTCCATTTCTCTCCACTTTCTAAAAGTCAGCATCCTATTAAGGTCGCAGTCCCCTCCATGTGTGGCGTAAAGCCAGTCTCGGAGAACATGTTGGCTGCTCAGCATCCGAATCCCATTTACTAGGGGCCATGCCTCTGCGGGGTCCCACCTGCCATGCTGCCACTGCTCGGGCTGTGCTGAGGCTGGGGGAGCGCAGGGTCCCAGCCCGCAGGGGCCTCTGCCTTCACCTCCACCCCATCTGCCCCCTGCACCTCCAACCACCTCTGCCACCCCAGCCCTGCACCCAGACAGGGGGTGTCCACACCCCTCTCCTGCCCCTGCACTCACCTGTCATACCCTCTCCCCAACCTCTCTCCACCTGCGCCCCTCAACCACCTTTCTGTGCCCATCCCCGTCCCATGCCTTCCTGTGCCCCATCCCAGCCCCAGTACCTCTTCCCCGACCTCCCCACCCTCTGCACCCCTCCCCAACCTTCCCGCCTTCCTGCACCCCATCCCTGCCCCCTCCCTCACCCCACATCTCCATCCCCTGTTCCCCCTTCCTGCCTCCTTGTGCCCCTGAACCCCACCCTATCCTGGATTGTACACTGGTACCCCTCCTTGTCTCTCTGACCCCCGACTTCCTGCACTTCTCTGCTTCCCCCCTGGCATTCCCGACCCCTGGCAGCTGCCCCACCATCTACCCTTCAGGAAGGCTACTTCAAGGCCTCACTTCCAAGCTGGAGAAAAGCAACTGGGAAGTCCCTCTCTTCACCTCCCACCCGACCTGAGCCAGGTAACTCACCTGTGGAGATCCCCCAGAGGGCAGGGAAACAGGATGGGAGGCGAGGAGGGGGCTTTGACCCTTAACTGGGCACAGCACTTGGGGAAGCCAGCGTGGGGATGAACCTGAACTGTGGCGAACATGTCACCCTCCACATCCCAGATGGCCACCGTGCGGACAGACAGCCACTCTCAGACACAGGGCACACTTGAGTGGTTCCCAGCCCTCCTCGGGGCCTGCCCAGCTCCCTGTTCAGAGGAAGATCATTGACCTCCAGCTCTGCGTGGCCTGTGTGAGTCCTTCGGTGCCTTTGCCGGGTGTGGCTGTCTCAGGCTGTGGCCCTGGCCCAGAAACTGGTACTGGTGACCGTGCCACTAGCCACAGCTGCCGCCCCGAAGGCAGGGTTGGTTTCCGTCCTTGGCGGGCCTTCCTTCCAGCCTGGGTCCCGCCGCCGACGCCCTCAGCTGGGCAGGCCCTTGGCCTCCTTGCCTGGGCGTGGGAGGGTTTATGTCTCCCAGCGGCTTCTCTGCTCCACACCTCCCGCTCCTTCAAGCCTCCGCTGTGACCTCCTTCAGAAAGCCACTCATTCCCTGGCCCCTGCCACCCCTCCCTGTGTCCACGGTGCTCTGTGTGGCTTCTCTGCAGTGTGTTGTAATGACGGGTTGAAATCACGGCGATGTGGACTTAGGCTCTGACCCAGGCCCAGTGCCTTGCTGGTGAGGAACCAGAGGCCGTGCGCTAACAGCCTGTGCGGCGGGAGCAGTCCCGCTTGCAGGTGAGCTGCGGAAGTCTAGAGAGGTTTTCAACTCGCCCGGGCCTCACAGCGCGGGCAGGCAGCGGGCAGGAGACAGTCAGCCTCCCGGCCGCACGCCTTCCCCTGCATCTTCGCCCGCCCCGTGTGGCTGCCAGCGTCCCCACCGAGACTGAACTGCTGAAGAAACGGGCCCCGCCGCCTAGGCTGTCAGTGTTTGTGGGATACTTTAAGGAAATACGGTGGCCTCCTGGACTTCCTACAGACTCTGTCATTTCCATTCATATTTGTTTATGTGTGAGATATGAGAGGGTCTTGCCACGTTGCCCAGGCTGGCCACAACTCCTCCGCTTGAGTGATCCTGCTGCCTCAGCTTCCTAAGTAGCTGGGATTACAGGCATGCACCACCACGTCCAGCTTCCCCAGTTTTCGAATGATGGAAGAGCTGGTCTGGGTCACCTTCCGAGTCTCCCGTCCTTCCGCATTTCCTCCCGCAGCCCAGCTGTGTTTTCCGCTAGGGCCAAGGAGCCCTACTGCCGAGGCGGGTGTGTGACTGGGGGAGGGAAAGGGTTTTTCCACCAATGGAACTGGGCCTCCAGGTGAACCTCAGGGTTTTCATCTTTCTTTCTTTCTTCCCGTCCATTTACCTAACAAATATCGAGAACCCAGGATTCATCAGGCATTTGGTTTATGGTAGTGAACAAGACAGATATTTCCTGGCCTGCATAGACCATGACTGAGTAAAGAAGCAAATAAAGACGTAATTACAACTCGCAACAAATGCCAGGCGGCTGTGACAGAAAGTGACTGGGAACTGGGGCTGGGGGCTCCTTTAGCTTGGGTGGTCAGGGAAGGCCTCTCATTGAAGATTGAAGACCCCAGGGGTGGGGTCTGGGAGATGCAATGGCGCCAGCAGCCAGGCAGGGAGGTGGCGGGTGAGAAGTTCTGGATGAGACAGGGTAAGGGGAGAACTTGGTCCCTGGTAAGCCGGCATCCTGCAGGACCTCTGTAGCATCTGACGCTCTCCTTCTGGAAATGCTCTTGAGACGATTTGGATGTGTGTCCTTTCCAACTCTCATGTTGAAATCGTTCACCAGTGTCGGAGGTGGGGCCTGGTGGGAGGTGACTGGATCCTGGGGACGGATCCCTTACGGATGGTTTAGCAGTGTCGCCTTGGTGATGAGTGAGCTGTCCCCCAGTTCACATGAGATCTGGTTGTTTAAAAGAGGGTGGTGTCTCCCCCATCTCCCCTCTCTCTTGTTCGCCACTCTTGCCCTGCAATGCACCTGCACCCCCCCACCTTCTGCCATGAGTGGAAGCTTCCTGAGACCTCACCAGGAGCAGATGCCAACGCTGTGCTTCCTGTACAGCCTGCAGAACCGGGAACCAATTAAACCTCTTTTGTTTATAAATGACCCGCCTCAGGCATTTCTGTACAGCAATGCAAGAGCAGCCTGACAGGGCTCTCATCCTGGATTTTGTGGTACTTCTCAGCCTTGTCTTCCTTCTTTTGGGGGCTCCTCCTTATCCCTCTTCACAGGCCTTTCTCTCCCACCACTGCCTCCTGGCATGTCCTCACCACCTCTGTAATCTGCTGTCATCCCATCTTCTCACGTGGTGGTCTCATCCATGCCTGTGCTCCATTCATCTTTCATATTTTTTTGTAATCCCCATGTTATCTATTGCTGTATAATAGATCATCCCCAAATTTAATGGCTTTAGACAACAATCATTTATTAGCTCATGGTTTCTGAGGTTCAAGAATCTGGGAGGGGCTCAGCCAGGTGCCTGGCTCAGCGTCCCTTCGAGGTTGCAGTTGATATATTGGCTGGGGATGCAGGCATGGGAAGGCTCAACTGGGGCTGGAGGGTCTGCTTCTAAGCCAGTATCTCTCGGAGGGTCTGCTTCCAAGCTGGTCTCTCTTGTGGCTGCTGGCTAGGGTCTCAGTTCCTCTCCAGGTGGGTCTCTTTATAGAGCTGCCTGAGTGTCCTCATGACAGGGCGGCTGACTTCCTCCAGAGTGAGAGAAAGTTGGAGGTCTTTTAAGATCTAATTTTGAAATTGATGAACCTTCACTTCTGCTGAATTCTACTGGCCACACAGACAAGTGCTGATATGACAGGGGTCTGTGGGGACAACTCCAGGCACCAGGAGGTAAAGACACAGGGGCTGTCTTGAAGCCCGTCTGCCACAGTTCCCAGTGCAGATAGGATTCTCTCCAGCTTAGATGCTAGCACCACCCCCTGACCAGCCACCTTCCTGGACATCCCAGGGGCTCTTCAAACTCAGCATGTCCAGTGTGAGCTCAGCCCTGTCGGCCTTGAAACATCATATTATGCCATTTTTTGTTTGTTTGTTTTTGAGACAGAGTCTTGCTCTATCATCCATGCTGGAGTGCAGTGGTGTGATCTTGGCTCACTGCAACCTCTGCCTCTTGGGTTCATGCAATTCTCCTGCCTCGGCCACCTGAGTAGCTGGGATTACAGGTGTGTGGCACCACACTCGACTAAATTTTTGTAGTGTTTTAGTAGAGACAGTGTTTCACCATGTTGGCCAGGCTGGTCTCTAACTCTGGACCTCAAGTGATCCACCTGCCTTGGCCTTCCAAAGTGTTGAGATTACAGGCGTGAGCCACCACACCCGGCCTTGTGCCATTTTTAACATAGGAAAAGGTGTAAAGAATAGCAGAGTGCGCTGCAGGGAGTCATGTGATAAAGGACACCCTCGCCAGGCTGAAGGCCCCTGCACTGTGACTTTCCTGACACCACGGTCTCCCAAGCCCACCTTTTTCCTCGTCACCTTATCACAAACTGGCCCCCTCTTTATGCTGTTGGACAAACCTGAAACCTGGGAGGTGGCTTGCATCTTTCGCCCCTCCCATGTGGGCGGGACTGGCCACCAAGGCCTGGTGTTAGCAGTCACTCATCTCCATCCGCCCTTCTGTAAGTCACGGGATTGCCTGTGCCGCCTCCCCGCTAAGGTTCCTGCTTTGGCTTTTCGCCTCTACCCAGCCCACATCAGCACGAGCGCATGCTTCTCAACACCCACATCTGCATCGTCCACTGCTTAAAATCCCTCAGATGACTTTTTAAAGGCCTTGGCGTGGTGTTCAAGGTACTTCCTGATCTGGTTCCTGACTTACATGTCTGGCCTCATCTCCTGGTACCCCAGACCCAAACCTTCTCTATGATTTGTATTCCCTAGATGACATGTCCCCTGCCCCTTCTGTCCAAGGTTCTGCACCTGCCCTCCTCTCTCCTCCCCTCCCCTCTCCTCTGTGATTCACTCCAGGGTTAGTCACCCACCCTAGGAAGCCAGAACACCGTCCCTGAGTGCAGTACCTCTGCTTAGGTTCCCAGACACCGTCACCCATGTCTGTCTATTGGCGCCTCACTCATTCGTGCACTCACTCAGGGATGTTTACTTAGCACCAGGGGTGTGCCAGGCACCATTCTTGAGGACTCAGCTGTGGCACTGAGAAAAATCAGGCCCCATACCCCACCTCTCCTGGGGCTGTGGTTTACCTGTTCCCACTCTCTACACTGCAGGCTGCTCAGGGAACAGGGGCACCTGGGATTCCCAGCTGTGCCCCTGTATCCATGCGGGAGGGACTCATGGACATTTAGCACATGAATGGTGCTCTCTGGAAGGGCCAGAACCTGGAAACTAGATGAGTTGCTTGAAACCCAAGTGGCCTAGCAAGCCAGCCATAGCTGGGCTGAGGATGTGTTGCTGTTGTATTTTGGGGAACGTGTCTTGTTTGGAGCCTGGAGTACTCTCTACCACTGGGCTCAGACTCATGGCCAGGGTTCCAGGCCCCTAGCCCAAGAAGCCCAGGTCAGGCAATCTCCAGCCTCTCCTCCAGGAACTGTTCTCCCGACCTTGGGGAAAATTGCTTCCCAAATTACAGCCCTCCACTTTGCAAGCTTTAAACACAGCACCGAGGACACATAAATTACAGAAGGCCCTTCCCTTTCCTGTTGGATACGTTGAATAATGTAACATTTCAACAATACCAAAAGGTACACTGTATTATTAAAACACACTGGTATTAAAAAAGAAGTGCTGCTACAGTAAAATTGTCACCGACTCCCACCAGATGCCAGAAGAATGAAACCCAAATTATTTTCGCCGGAGACAGGATTCAGAAGGCATGAGGGGAGCCAGGAATGAAGCTGGTTTCACCAGAGTGGTTTAAAAACGGGCGGAGGAGGTTCATTTATTCCGAGTATTGCATATTCCCTATCATTGTTTCTGCTAAAATGAGGTGCTCCATCCATGTTGGTTTCGTCTTGGTTAAAAAAAGAGCAAGTTTTGCTGTCTTAGTTTAAGACCCATTTTAAACTCTGATTGTGGTTAGGAGCTTGTGTTTGTGGGGTGCAGAGGCTGAGGAGGAATTGGGGCGATGAGAAATGGAAGACAACAGAGCCAGCAGCCCTGAAAGCTATCACGAGAGGGATTAACCAGAAAAGATGGCACAAGTGGGGCCACTGGCACCCAGGGAGAAGCTAGCTTAAGAAAAAAAGGAGTAAGAGCAGTGCCTTACGGACCTGCACCCTGGGCAGGCTCCAGAGGGCTGCAAGCCCGAGGAAATGCTGTAGGTGGCGGGGTGCGCAGCTCCAGTGCATTTGGAGAATTCCATTCTTTTAACAAATGAATGTTGGACCAGGCGCAGTGCCTCACACCTGTAATCCCAGCACCCTGGGGGCTACAGTGGGTGGATGGCTCGAGCTCAAGAGTTCGAGAGCAGCTTGAGCAACATGGTGAAACCCCATCTCTCCAAAAAATAATATAAAAATTAGCCAGGCATGGTGGTGCACGCCTCTAGTCCCTGCTACTTGGGAGACTGAGGTGGGAGGATTGCTTGAGCCTGGGCGATGGAGGCTGCTGTGAGCTGTGTTCACGTCACTGCACTCCAGCCTGAGTGGCAGAGTGAGACCCTGCCTCAAAAAATAAAGAAAGAATGTTAAATCCTTAGCACTACTCTGATTCTTTTTCTTAACTTTCTTCCAGGCAGGGCTAAAACATTCCCCTTTCTGCAATAAAATGAACCAGCATAGGTGCAATTTGGGGAGAAAAGCCCAATTCTAAAGTGTGCAAGTTTAGTCCTCTGAGATTTTGCAAATGCATTTTCTGAGTCCCTCCAGGAAGCCAAATAAGAATGTGGGCATGTTTCTGGTGATATCGATACCTTCGTTAAAAAAAAAAAAAAAACAGATGAGCAAAATGCAATAAAAACCCAGACTTGATTTTGGATGATGTTAAGGTTCTTCCTTTGGAGCCCCTGGTCTCAGAGTCCCCTATGCTATGTCCCTAAATGACTCCTTCACAAGCCCATGTCTGACCGTCACAAGGAAGCCTGTGGCTCTGGTGGCCTTCAGAGGTCACTGGACTCCTTGGAGTATTCCGAGAAAGTGCAGCTGGGATTTAGTGCAAAGCCCTTTGTGTCTTCTCTCTGTGTGTCTTGTGCGGGGGGCAGGGAAGGTGACATCCAAGGCACTTTGGGCAGAGACGGGGTTGCTGTCACACCTCGTTGAATGCCCGGCACCTGGGCCTGCATTTGGCGCACAGTAGGCACTTCCTGTGATTTGATGGGAAAAGCTCAGGGATGGTCAGCATGTCCAGGTCACACAGTGATGGGCTGGGAACAGAACCCAGGGCTGTGGCTCCTGCTCCAAGCTTTTCCCTTGCCATCACCTGAAATGTCCCAAGGCATGCCAGGCTGTTGCAGAGAATGGAGTGTAGGATGCCTTGAGCAGATGAACAGCCTCAGAATTCAAGTCCTGCAAGGGCAGGGCCACATTTGCCCAGAGAGGGGTCATCGTCTCATTCCCCCATGTGCTTTCTGTCGGCTGGCCTGGGGAGGGTGAGGGAGACCGAGCGGCTCCTCCTCAACTCACCGGCCACTTCTGCCTGTCTGTGGTGCCTCATCTTGAATCCCATAAATGAAGCCACGTCCTCAGATGACCCTTAATTTATAAAGGACTAGAGATATCCCCAGCCTGTCCTTGCACCCTGAAGTCCAAGTGTGCCCTTCTATTTGGAGATCTGGGAAAAAACAATCCAGGATGTATGCTTGGCTGTTGGTCCTCTCTGCATGGGAGGCTGTGAGTGTGAGGGTCTTGGGATGCCCAGGCTCTTAGGTGGGCTCCGTCTGTTTGCTTTGCCATGCAGAATGAGAAGGTCATTCCACCTCACCCCCACCTTGGGAGCCTGAGACCATCCCGTGTCACATGCAGAGCAGTGACAACTTCTTCATCTCACTTGTTGGCATTCGGGTCACCTAGGCATTTGCATCAGAAGCGTTACCCAGCCCCACACCACTCACCCAGATTGCCTGCCTTCTTTGCAGCATTCATTTCACCAGAACGGCTGAGCACCTCGAGGGTGCTGGCACCGTCCGGGCTCTGGGGCACCATGGCGAGCAAACACTGATGGGACTGAGGGTGAGGATGAGGCTGGTGATTTGGCCAGGCTCTCCCCTCCCCCATCTCAGCACATTCTTTCCCAGCTGTGCTTGTCCCTTGCTTCTGGCCCCCATGGCCTTGGCAGCATCTTGGTCAACACAAGCCCACACTTCTGACCAAAGGCAACTCGTGAGTCCAAGGTCATCGTGGCCAGCAGGGCAGGTCATCTGACTCCTGCCTTCTCTGCCCTTCCAGGGCCTGCCGTCCTAGCCTCCTCTCGCCTGACCAGCGCGTCTCTCCTGAGCTATCTGCCTGTGGCTTCTACTCTAGCTACCTTATGTGCCTCATCCACACCTCTGCCACAGCCCTCCCAACCCTCCCCCGTCCGGGCTAAGGTGCCTAGTCCCCAGGGGCCTCCCTCCCTTCTCTTCCCTCCCTCAGTCTCTCACGCCTTCCCCTACCTCCCTCTCCCTTTGTGTGTCTGTACTTTGGGAGGCCAAGGCGGGTGGATTACCTGAGGTCAGGAATTCGAGACCAGCCTAGCCAAGGTGGGAAACCCCATCTCTACTAAAATATAAAAAAATTGGCCAGGCGTGGTGGCGGGCGCCTGTAATTCCAGCTACTTGGGAGGCTGAGACAGGGGAATTGCTTGAACCCAGAAGGCGGAGGTTGCAGTGAGCTGGGATGACGCCACTCAACTCCAGCCTGGGTGACAGAGTGAGACTCTGTCTCAAAAAAAAAAAAAAAAAAAAAAAGACACTTTATAGAAGTCTAGATGTTTATTTTTCCATCTTCTCTTTCCAGTGACAAGAATCTGAGAGGAGGCCTTTACGGGGACAGAGCACCAGGGGCTGCCCCAGCCTTGTTCTGCCTCGGGAGCAGTGCTGGGTGGTTCTACAGCAGGCTGGAGTGGCCAGTCTGAGCGCTGGGAACAGGAAACTGGCCAGCTGCAGATGGGGGCACAGGGGTCTTTAAAATCCTTCTCTGGGACTGAGGCCCCTCTCCAAGCCCCAGGGACAGCCCTCACTCTAGGTAGTACCCTCCTCACGCTTCCCAGCTCTTCCACCCAGCTCTGCCACCCACGGCCGGCCTTCTGGGGATGCTTAAGCCTCTCCCTGGACTCCTATATTATTTGGCGGACCTGTCATTATAGCAAGGGAATTAGGTCCTGAAGAAGCAAAGCAGGTGGTGGGTAGGGTCGGGGATGGCCCGTCTGTGCTCATGTGCACATGTGAGAATGTGTGCACACGTGTGTGTAGGGGACAGGATGGGGTCTCGGAATTGCCCACCTGACCTCCCAGAAGAGGGGGAGGTGAGGAGGCCGCAGAGACTTTTCCCCTTGAAGGTCAACAGTGGTGCGTCCCTGTGGCTCTGCTGTGCTCTGAGCGCTTCGCTCAGCTCCTGGTGAAGGGCAATAAATATAGCTCAGAGAATGAGGAGGATGCAGCTCAATCCTGTGACAGACTGGACCCTTTGGTCCCAGCAAGGGGGAGACTGGCAAGCTGTGGCCTCTACCAGGCCCCGCCCTCCCTGGTCCCTGCCCCTGGGCTGTTCACCCTGAGAAGCCACCTGCAGCCCAGCCCAGCCGCCTACTCTGCTCCTACCCCTGCTGGGCTGGGGGGCCTCGAGAGCCTTCAAGGGGTCCTGGTCACTGGACCTTTTGCCTCCCACCACGGTTCCACTCCTTCTGGCAGCCTCGAGCCTAAGGGCGAGCCCTGAGGTCCCCTAAACCCTGAGGCACCAAGGGGTGGGGGCTGGGGCGCAGGGGCGCACTCAGAGGGAGCCATAGGCTGGTGTTCCGTGGGTGATGGATGGCATTTCCCACTGCAGAGTAGGAAAAACAGGCTGTTACAATCGGGGACAAGCTGTTAAGTTATCTCCCACTCAGCTTGGGTCGAGGAAAACAAAACCAGGCTGGGCCCATCGGTGGGCTGGGACACAGCGCCTTTGTGGAGCCGGCGGCGTCGGAGGGGTGCAAGGCGCTCAGGCCTCGTCTCTGGCCCCAGGACTGGGCCCTCAGGGGGGTTGGGGAGGGTTGCAGCAGAGCTCCTGGGGACTCGCCAACCGCAACACCAAGGAGGCTCCAGCCCAGGCAGGGGTGCCTGTGCCAGGGTGGTGCCCGCCGCCCAGACTCGGGGCCTGTGGATCGGTCCCATCTCCATCCTCTAAGCCAGAGGCTGCAGGCAGGGCTGGGCATGACCAGTTAAAATGAAATAACTTCTCCCATGATCTTGGCTTGCAAGGTGCAGCGGAGAGGTGTGTGGGTGCCGGGGCACCCCCTTTAGCTCGGCCTCTGGGGGGAAGTGAAGGCATTTGCTCCTGGAGAAGGTGGCCTGCGTTTCAATCATGACACTTAAAGATCTCTGTGCTCGGGAGGGGAGTGACGGGGTTGGGGCTTGTCTTGGGTTCCTTCCTGACGTCTGCCCCCACCATCTTTGCTCCCTCGAATTCCTCCCCATCTCCTCCAAGGGTTTAGGTTCCCTGGCTCTGGACCAGTTGCCAGGCTGGGCAGTATCGGTGTCCATGTGGCCACAAGGAATGACTTGGGATCCCCAGGGATGGCCTCTGTTTCCATTCCTTCCTGTGGGGCCTCCCCTGCCAGGGCTGATCTGGGGAGGGCGGCTCCATCCACCTCTAAGGCAAGAGGACTGACAAGCCAGGAAGGGTGACACCCGGCAAACAGCCCTCCCCTCCGCAGGTGCCCCTCCGCCCAGGCCCTGGGCCGCCTCTGCTTTGGGAGTGGTGGGAGAGAACAGGTGGGCAGGAGTCTCCCTGGACCACCCGCCTCCATGCTGGCTCTGGGAGCCCTGTCTGGGGAGGAGGCCAAATTGAGAGTTAAAGCAGATGCTTCGGAATCACCTCCAGGAGCAGAAGGGCATCCTGTTAGCTCCCTGAAAGCCCCAAGGGGACCAGGGGAGACTGGAGGGCTTTCGGAAGCTTCTGCTCCTCTGGTCATTGGAGCAGCTGGAAGCTGGGGCTATGTGAGGGTGTGGACACCAGCCTCAGAGGGGGCTAGGCCTCAGAGCTTCTGTCCCCTCCAGACTTCCCTGCCCAGGGCCTGGCGCAGTGTGAGTTCCAGCCCTTGCCTTTTGTGCTCCTGCTGAGAATCAAGCACTGAGGTCACAGAGAAGCCTTCCACCTGCTTTCCCTCCCCACCAGTCAGGCCCCTGTCCTGGGACTCCTTCCCACCCAACCTGGGCTGCCTGCCACCTCCACCTGAGTCCACTGTCCAGGTCCCCTGCACCCAGGCCCTCTCCCAGCCGCCTCCCTGGCTGCATTTCATCCATGGAGCCATTCGTATTACTTACACTTTTGCCACTGAAAAGTGGCTCCCACATCCAGCAGTGGGCAGCAGACTTGGCACTGATGGCTGCTGAAAAAGTAGTTGTCCCCAGGTATTTCTCTGCAGTGGGGGCGATTCAGGGAGACACAGCCCAGCCACTCCCTGGCCACCCCATCTCGTGACTCCACCTCAGCGACCGTCTCTTGGGCTGATCAGAGTGGATCTCCTCCACCGTTTCTGTGTCCTGTCTGGCCAATGGCACACACACTCTTTGGCCTAGAGTAAATTAAGCAAGCAGAAGACTTCCCAGGCTTGGGTGCCTCCTGCCCCCTGCCAGCCCCCACCAACTAAACAAACGGAATCCCCCGGCCCCCTCCATTTCCCGGGAATTCCTGATCTCCATTGTGATGGTGGGATATGATTCTAAATAAACTCAGAAGTGTTAATGGGGGAGTAACTTTTGTGGGCTCACTCATTCATTCATTCATTTACTTATTCACTCAGAAAAATATGGAGCGAACCCCAGCTATGTGCCAGGTACATCCTGGGGACTGGGGATTTGGCACTAAATCCAGCAGATGTGAATGCCTGCTCTCATGGAGCCTGCATTCCACTGGAGGCAAAGCGGGACGGGATCCCAGCACATCCCCCTGAAAGCAGACGTGCTGAGTCCCCGGGGGGAGATTCATGGGGAAAAGGAGAAGGGAATGCCACAGGGATGGTGGTTATTTTGATGGGGTGTTCTATTCCCAGATGGCCTTGGAAAGGTGCTTTATGTGCACAGCACTGAGGCAGGGAGGGAGGGAAGGCGTGAACCCTGCAATTATGCAGGAAGGAGCATTCTGTGCAGTGGAGGTGCAAAGGCATGGTGCAGGGGTGGGGTGGGGGAGGCATGCGCCTGCATGGAGGGATGGCCAGGAAGCCAGTGGGGCTGCAGGGAAGAGACGGAGTTTGCCATGAGAGGGGCCAGACTGTCAAGAGCCCTGAGGGCAAAGGAAGATCGACCATGAAGCTGTCTATGAGGACATGGGCCCCACGTCAGACCTTGCATCTTATTTTCTTTCTTTCTTTTCTTCCCCCCTCCTTCCCCCTCAAGATGGAGTCTTGCTCTGTGTACCAGGCTGGGGTACAGTGGCATGATCTCAGTTCACTGTAATCTCTGCCTCCTGGGTTCAAGTGATTCTCCTGCCTTAGCCTCCCAAGTAGATGGGATTATAGGTGCCTGCCACCATGCCCAGGTAATTTTTGTGTTTTTAGTAGAGACGAGGGTTCACCATGTTGGCCAGGCTGGTCTCGAACTCCTGACCTTGTGATCCACCCACGTCAGCCTCCCAAAGTGCTGGGATGACAAGTGTGAGCCACCCCACCCGGCCGCGTCTTATTTTCTTAGGACGTCCCCTGAATCATATAAGCCAGATTCACCTGGCTTGCAGGCCACTAAAGCAACTTTAAGTGTTTCTTCCAAATGACACAGGACACCAGTGGAAGGCCGTGTCGCCAGATCAGGACAGTGAAATTATCTGATGAATATTTTTAAAAGAGAGGGATGTAGTAGCTGGGGGAGGGCAGACAGTGGCGGGTCCTGGAATCTCGGCTGGATGGGGAGGAAGCAAGAGCAGGAGGCGGTGGGGGAGGCAGTGGAGGGGCAGCGGGGTAGGTGGGGGT
>PVKP010018692.1:0-18853 GCA_004027715.1 Plecturocebus donacophilus | reverse complement strand
GTGGCTGGTGGGCAATAGGGTCCTAATGATGTGTTTTCTACAAGGTTCCTTTTACTCCCCTGGGGCATACAAAGCAAAGTGCCCTTTGGAGGGCACCGATCCCGGGTGGCAAACAGTTGGCTTTGAAGCTGCGCCCTCCCTTGTTTATTAACACCACATGTTTATTTTAGATCAAAAGGAAGATGTTTCCTTCAAAGGCAATTTTTTTTTACTTGCTTCTTTTCCTCCTGCAGGTTGAAATTCTGTCTGTGAGAACCTAACCTTCTTCCTGTGATACCTGCTCTTCCCCGGCAACCCTCCTTGCCAAGGACCATCCAGAAAGAGCCCCACTGGGGCCTCCCTGTACAGCAAAGCAGACCTCACCTCCCACTACCAGGTAAGGCCCACGTGTCCACCACGCCCATCCCCAGAGTTTGCATTTGTGGAGGAAACAGGTTCTAATGCGGCGATTTTATTTTACAGAAAGGGTTGCGGGCTGGGGGCGTTCTGTGCTAGTCTCTACTTTTCAGGTTATGGTGTCTGTGGAGTAGGACGGAGAGTGTCAACAGACGTCCAGGAAAGTATGGGGTAGAGTTTTTAAGGAGTGACCGTTCTTACCCTGAAGCCCATCAGCCTGGCTGTGGGGCAGTTAGTCCTGGAAGGAGGGTGGGTGGGGCGTGGGGTCCACTGTCTGGTGTCAGTAAAGATGGCATAGAGGCCGAGGTTGGGGCCCGACCCTCCCCCACACGGTTTTTGTCCTGCTGTCCAGATTGCTCCGCAGCCCAGGGTGGGCCCTGAAGCCTTTGTGTGGCTCTAGAAGGGACGGCATGATGGCTCCGTTCCCTCCCCGAGAGGGTGACTGCAGTTCAGCTCTGACACTCACCGCCGGGGTCAGCATCAGACTCCACAGGGTTTGAGCAAAGCGTTCTGTAAGACGGCTCTCACTTCGAATGCAGGCTGCTGGGGCCACCTGCGCTTGTGACCAACGGCAAATTCGGAGGTTCCCAGGACCCCTCAGTTTTGATAACTTGCTGCAGTGATTCACAGAACTTAAAAAAAAAAAAAAAAAGAAAAGCAGTACACTAAAAATGACAGTTTTGTGACGAAGGATACACACAGGGTGAGGCCGGGCAGCGTGCTGGGTCGGAAGCACCTACACCCGCTCCCCGTGGAGTTAGGATGCACCACTCTGCTGGTTCGCTCTGACTTCACCAACCGAAAGCTCCCCGAGTCGCGTGACTGAGCTGTCTCCAGCCCCTCTCTGCTCCCCTGAGGTGGGGAGTGAAATTTCCAACCCTCTAATCACCTGCAGGGCCAGCCTCACACCTGAGGCTTCCTAAGGTTCACTGTGAGCTGCCAGGTCAGCACAATGTCAGGTGTGGTCAGATGTGGCTTGTTATAAAGAAGAAAAGATGCTCCTATCCCTTGGAAACTCCAGAGGTTTGAGAGATCACCTCCCAGGAACCAGGGACAGACACCAGGTGAATTCTTTCTTAAACTGTGGTGCGATTCCGTGCAGCCCATTCCCTGCTGATAACCAGCACAGAGCTGGAGGTCAGCCTTCCCGGACAGGGAGGACTGGAGCCTGACGCAGGCAGGCGGGCTTGTGGGATGACCCTTTCTGTGCTGAGCAGATGATGCCGACGAGAACCCTGGGCAAAGAGATCAGAGGCTGGGACACAGGTTGGTCCCTCCCATACCCATCAAAGATGCCCTTTCCAGAGCCCACAGAATTGGAAATCTCCACCCACGGGCTGGTGCGTCTCCAGGCGTGTGCTGCTTGTTTCTGTCTGGTGAGGCCCATGGGTGCTCTTCTCTGCTCCAGCGCTTCCCGGGGTCTTCCTGGCATTGCTCATGGATCCAGACCGTCCTGCATTATTCATTCCACAGTCTTGAGCCCCGACCTGCTGAGCCCTTTTTGGGGTGCTGGAGACGCAGTGGAGGCAAGGTCAAGTCTCGGCCCTCGTGGTGCTTATATTTTAGCAGGGATGCTGCGGAGAATAAATGTATGCCAGGCACTGATGAGGCTGTGAATATAAATGCAGTGCGCTAAGACCATGGGGAACGGTGGGGGCTGCGGCTTGCACAGGGCAGAAGGGCAGGCCTTGGGTGCTGATGCTGTGCGCTGAGACTGAAGGAAGGGAGGGAGGACCCCAGGAGGTCTGAGGGGAGAGCATTCCAGGCAGAGGGAACAGCCAGTGCCAACGTGCAGAGGCAGCGAGCGGCGGGTGTGCTGGAGAAGTAGCCAGAGGGCTGGCATCCCAGGGCCCGGGGGCTGTGCAGGTGGAGGAGGGAGGTGACGTGGAGGGTCCTCAGCTGGGTGCAAAGGACTTTAGGTTGGGGATGAGAATTTTGGAGTTTGTCTTAAGGGTGGTGGGAGCCACTGCAGGGCTCTGAGCGAGGGATTGAATGGCCTGATCTGAGTCGTATGAAGATGTCGCGCCTTCTGTGAGGGGGACGAGCGGAAGCTGGGGACAACCGAGGCCCACTGTCCCAGTCTGTCCCCGGGAGCACTGGCTCTGCCATGGACCCAGGAGGAGGGGAGCGGTGGATCTGGGCCCACGTCTGAGATAAGCCCATCCACAACTCCCCTCTGCTGAAACGGCTGTCACCCCATTCCCTAAACCATCAGGGACCCCTCAAGGAACCCAGAAGGGAAGGCCAGGCACCCCAGCCTGTACCAGGACAGAAACACAGCAATGTGACTGTTTAGAGGGCAGGAATCCCACCGAGCTTTCTGGCTCATTCCACCCTGGGGCTCTCTGCAGTGTCGTGGTGAAGGCAGTGCCAGTGTGACATCCGCCACAGCTCCCGGTCAGGTCACTCTGTGCCGAGGTCACCATGCTTGCAGGATATCTGAGAAAATGTCTATAGGACACAAGGTGTGGGGCTGGCCTTGGTGCAGGACGAGCAACCCCCTGAGATCATACTCTGTCTCTGGGACCTCAGATGCCGAGTTCCAGGAAGATGTGGGTAGCTGTGTCCTCACGGGAGGGCCTCGAGATGCAGATGTGCTGCCAGCCGTGACGGTGGCCTCAGCTCCCACTCTCCTCTGAACACACCCCTTCCTGCTGCCTCCTTGAAGGAGGTTGCAGGGCCCAGCCTCACCTTTCTGTGGGTCTGATAACCTGTGCCCCCCAAATAGGTAAATCCTCGGGGTCATCAACCGTGAAAGCACAAGACCAGCCCACCCCAGGAAGGGTCCAGGGCTTGCTGGGGTCGCCCCACAAGCTCTTTTGGGCCTGAGCTTCTTCCCCTGGTGCATTCACTGTCCAGCCCTTTGTCGATTCAGGAGGTGTGCTCTGAATTGCAAAGTGAGGAATCTGCATTTGAGAGTCTTCCCTTTCTAGAAGGGTGAGGTCAAGGGGAGAGGGGGAAGCCCCTCTGAGCAAGGAGCAATGCATTCTGGGGACTGCATGTGGCTTTGAGGCTCTGTCTGCCTTTTAATCACCTTCAGGAGGGTGGGTGGCAGAAGTCTGAAGGAAGAGGGCCAGGTACATGAATCTGAGGTCTGGTGTGCCTGGCTCTGCACCTCTGCAGACACCCTCCTGCCCCGTGTGCTGCTGGGTTCTTCTCCCCGTGGCCTGGACATGGGCTTCAGAGAAGGGGCTACCAAAACCACCCCTTGGGCCACCAGAGCTCTGGCACGTGGATGCCTTCCATGACCCAGAGGAATGTCACTAGAGGAAGGGACTTCCTGAGAGAGGCTTGGAGATCCGTGATGGAGAAACCCAGGCAGGGAAGAGCCTGCAGGAACTTCTGTCCAGGGAGCGGGGCTGGGATTTCTGATTCGGTAATGGCCTTGCCAAGGAAGCCTTCGAGTGTGGCTCCCCATCACAGCAGGCAAGTCCCTGCTTCAAAGGAAGGTGTGGGGAGGAGGCCACTTCCTCCTGGGACATTGCCTCGGCCTTGCTTCATTTCCTCTGCCTTGGAAAGGGTCCCATCAATTAGATCCCATTTTAAAGCTCATCCCTTTAAATATGGATTCCATTTGGGTTTTACTGTATAGTAAATTCTAAGTCCTTATTAAAAACATGGATGGAATTAATTTGCTGCAAAACGAGGTTTGTCTGTCACACGTAGTGGCTGGGGCCTGGGGCAGACGGGTCTTTCGGGCCCACAGGGAAGAGATGGGCCTGAGCAGAAACTCCAGCAGAGCGTCATCTGCTCCTCCAACCTGCACCCTTCCCTTCCTTTTCTCTCCCACTTGCCATGCTCGTGGGAGAATCGGCATCTTCCTAAACCACATTGCTGTACATTGTTGGGGTCACTCGGAGGAGCCAGGGAGTGTGGCCAGTTGTCTCCTCTCCAGATGTTTTTGGGGGCCGGGGAGCACCTTCATTCTGGAGCTGAGAGATAAAGTCTTCTGCCCTGATGCAGACAGCATGGGACGGGAGCAGGGCTGCCGCGTGCCGCAGGGCTGAGTGTGAGCCTGTTGCGGTAGTGCAGCGTGCACTATCAGAACTCATCCATCTACCCCGGCCCCCACCCTGCCGGTGGCATCATGTGACTTCCTATAAATCATCTCCAAATGAGCGCACTTCCTGCACTCATCTATCACGCCTGTCTCTTGTCTGCTTGTTTTTAAAAGCTGTTAAACTGGAATCCATCACAGGGGAGCTTGGCACCCCCGAGGGCAGAGCGCAGGCTGCCCCTATCAGCAGTGGGAATGCACAAGGGGCTTTCTGGAGCACAGGCATGGGCGTTACTTGGCGTCAGGGAGAGGGAGATCATGGCTTAGTGGAGTTACACAGGAAGCGGATGGGACGTGGCTCCCAGGCCTGCAGTGAACACATCCCTGCTGCAGGAGCCTGTCCTGGGTGCTCCTGCGGAAACAGGCGGTGCGCAGCTGGGGGATGTGGCTGGGGTCTCTCCCTCCTGCAGGGGCATCTTATTTCCTTCTTGGATTCAGTATTTTAATGTGAAGACTTTAGCTGCAGCCAGTCTTTGGAGACATGGGTCCTAAACACATCCGTGATTCCTTTTCTGTTAGTAAATGTATTTGGAAAATATGTAGGAATGGTGCCAAGCTCAGCCACTGCAGCCCCTCATTCTGAGCCTCCTTGATTCTGCCGCCCTGCTTGTTCACCGCCAGAACACACTCTGAGGACATGCCTGTGAGAAACAGAACACAAGATGAGGCCCTTGGCCCCACTCCCTTGCTTCTGTTCCTTTCCTCCTCCCCCCCTTTTTAAAATTTTTTTTATCTTGATTGATTGATTGATTGAGATGGAGTCTTGCTCTGTTGTCCAGGCTGGAGTGCAGTGGTGCGATCTCTGCTCCCTGCAACCTCCAGCTCCCGGATTCAAGTGATTCTCCTGCCTCAGCCTCCCAAGTAGCTGGAATTACAGGCATGCGCCACCACGCCCGGCTAATTTTTGTATTTTTAGTAGAGATGGGGTTTCACCCTGTTTGCTGGTCTCAAACTTGTGACCTCAAGTGATCCGCCCCCCTCGGCCTCCCAGGGGTTATAGGGTGAGCCCCTGCACCCAGCCTTTCTCCTCCTCCTGTTCTTCTTCCTCTTCCGCGTCCTTTTGCTCTTTCTCCTCTTCCTTCTTTTTCCTCTCCCCTTACTCCTTTCCTTTCTCATTCCTCCTCTTCTCCGTCCTTCTCTGTCTCTCTCTGTCCCCCCCACCCCATGGAGGAATCGTGTGTGGTTCAGGCTTTTCTGCACTCTCTCTCCCAGGGCCCCTAATTCCCCACCCCTGCCGACCCGCCACCCCTCCTCTGCCTCTCCTCTCTATCATCCGGCTCCTTCTCTGCAGTCCTGGTGTCCTGGCAGTCACCACAGACTCCTCCTAGGGGTCGGGGAAGAGATGAGAAGACACCAGAGGGGGCTTATCCCCCTTCAGGGGGAAATGTGTGGCTGGAATCCTCCACGCTCCCTTAATTGATGAGTGTGGGGTTTGCCTCCAAGGACTCTTTGTCTCCAGGCAGACGTCACAGACCTCAGTGGCATTTGTGATATTTTGTCCCATCTGCTTTTGGCTTCGCCTCTATCCTTTTCTTTGCCCTATACTTGTTGGCTGAAGGATAAAACTGCTTTTTGGCATTGGTGTGACATTTTTTAAAACACAGAAGAATGGGCCAATATTTTTCCTTGGTGACTTTTGAGCTCAGAGAGTGAGCAGCGGAGGAGGCTGGGCGGGTCACTGAGGGCGCAGTCAGCGGGTTCCCCAGGACATCACTCCCAATTAGAGCCCATTAGTCACTCCTCGTCTTAAAGCATTAAGAACAATTAAGGGTGAGAAGAGCTTCCGTGGCTCCCCAGATGGAAAGAATCCAAGGAGAGGAGCCAGCAGGACCTGGCCCCCAGGGTGCCAGGTGCAGCCCCTGGGACAGTGAGCCTGGCCAGTGGGGCTCAAAATTCAGATCATCTGTGTCAGTGTCTGGTGACCGCCATCATACCATGCCATGGACAGGGGGGCTTCACAAGATAGCTCTTCATTCTTGCAAAGTCCTGGAGGCCATGATCCAAAATCAGGGAGGCAGTGGAGCTGGTTCTCAGGGAGAAGCCATCCTGGCACACAAAGGCCTATCTCCCGGCTCTGGGGACCACTGGCCATCCTCTGGGGGCCTTGGCTTATAGATGCACTGTGAGTCCAGTCTCTGCCTCCCTCATGGCGAGGCATGCCCCCCACCCCATGCCTGTGTTGTATGTGACCTTCCTGTGTGTCTGTGCATTTTTGTGTGTGTGGTGTATATGTGTGCATGCATGCATGTGTGTGTACATGGGTGCATGCATGTGGGTGCATGTGTGCATGCATGGATGTGTACATGTGTGCATGCATGTGTGTGTATGTGGGTGCATGCATGCATGTGTGTGTACATGGGTGTGTATGTGGGTGTATGCATGTGTGTGTGCGTGTGTGTGTGTGTGTGTGTGTGTGTGTGTGTGTGTTCTCATTTCCCTCACCTTTTAAGGACACCCATCACTGGATTAGGGCTACCTCTTGATCACATCAGCAAATACCTTATTTCCAACTAAAGCCACAGTCCCAGGTCCTGGGGGTTAGGGCTGGAACATGTCTTGTGGGGACATGATTCTGCCTACAGTATCCTTCAAGGCTGCCAAGGGGGAAGGAGCGCCCAGGTGCTATCACCCTTCAGCCCACGACAGCCCATGACTCAGCCCACGCCTCAGCCCACGCCTCAGCCCACGACTCAGCCCACAACTCAGCCCACAGTGTCCCTGGCCCTCACAGCCCTGATCTCTCCCAGATGCTGAGAGACTCTGGAAAAGAACCATCCCTTGGCCAATTTTAAGACGATGAGAAGGTATACAGGCCGAGCAGTAAAACCAATGCCAGAATGACTGGAGCTGTAAAAGGAGACATCGGAAGAGCCCCAGGCCCCCAGGTCAGAAGGCCGTTCACAGACCCAGAGGAGAGGGAGGCGCCTGGTGCGATCGGCTGAGATCCTTCTCAGTCCCCCACCCACTTCCCACCTCCCACTACTGAGATCGGACTTGAGAACAAACTAAGAATTAAAAAGCCAGACCCCAAATCTCAATCTAAAAATAAACAGTTCGTGCTGCAAGTTTTGGGCGCACACTTTTGTCACAAGAGAGAAACGGGAGTCTCGCTGTGCCCGTGGGAGAGGGAGGCGTTGGAGAGCCGGGCCGGGGGTGGGGGAGCCCGTGGGGTCTCCCCGGGGGCCTCTTGAGGTGCGGAAGGAATGGATTGGAAGGAAGGGTCGGAGTCAGGCCAGCGAAGCAGAGGGAAAAAGAGACCTCTGGGGAGAGAGGGATGTGGACACATTTTTGGGCGGGCAGGGGTGCTGAAGTTAGTGACAGGGGCTCTGGTGGCAAGGCAGCCCAGTGGGCACGCAGCAGGGACTGAGCCAGGAGGTGATGGTGGAGGCGAGAGTCCAGGGCTGGGGGAGACCCGTGGGGATTCTAGGAAAAGGAACTAATGGCACGTGGAGGCAGGGGGACGAGGGGAAATCGAGGCAGAAAATAGCGCCTGAGCTTGTGCTGCACTGAAGTTCACAGGTGCAGAAGTCAAATGTGAGTGAGGGGACCTGCGTGGGTTCGGCTCCTGGCCTTCCCTCCGCATGCACGGCCTGCCCTCCTTTGTGCTACTGAGTTCCTGTCGATAAGGGCTGTGTCTTCAGTCAGAGCCAATAAATGACTGTCACCATCCATGGAGGGAAGGAGGGTTAGCCCTCGTGTTCCAGGATGGCGTGTTGACACATGTGTGCACGCGTGATCCAAACAGGCCCCATCACGCAGCAGTAACTGCAGGACTCTTGACTGCAGTCACGGAGATGTTCTGGGTGGAGAAATAGGAGAATGTTCCATGCGGATATCTTCAAATCCATTCGTTTTAGATTCAAAATGGGTTTTTAAGGAGCCGAGTCAACGGCATCCAGGTGCCTGAGTGGTTCTTGCTGGCCTCGCTCTTAGATGGAACCTGGGGCTGAGGCCCCTCGAAAGTGATTCCAGAGTTTCTTCATTTTGTTTTTCTGCAGTGACTGACATGTACATTCCTCGGATGGGGTTGCCAGTGAATTCCACGGCAAGGGTAAAGGGGTGAGTGAGGACTTGTGTGGACTGGGAGAAAATTATTCTTTTACCCGATTTGCAAGGATACACCAAGTGTTCTCAGGCTTGGCGCTCTCAAAGACATCTGCGTTCTGTGGGGGAAAGGACAGGAGCGCCTGCAGATGCCTGAGGAAGGAAAATTAATTTGGAAGTAGAGGTCAAGGCAAGCCTAACTTTAGCTCTGCGTGTGAGTGTGTGTGTGAGTGCGTGAGTGTGTGAGAGCATGTGTGAGTGCATGTGTGTGTGTGTGGTGTGTGAGAGCGTGTGTGTGTGTGTGCGAGAGTGTGTGCTTTTAGGAGGAGGAGGAGAAACGTGGAGGCGGAACAGAATAATTTTTCCTTTGGGATAGGAGGGGAGACGGAGCTTGGACAGATGGTGTTTCCGAGTGACCTTGCGTCGCGGAGCATTGCTGAGTAATGGCTGGAATTGCAGGGAGCTTGCTGGGTGTGGCCCCTGCAGCCACCAGCGAGGCGCATCAGGATGTCAGCATGATGGGAGGCCCGAAAGCAATCAAAGATAAACCCAAGTTCAGCGAAGAGCAAATAACACACTCGGAGCACAACTTCATGGGGGAGGCATCCATGTGCCCAGAGTGTCCAGAACAGGGTGCAAGGCCTGGAAAGCCAACGGGCTGACGTCCCTGAATGACACAGGCTATCTTACCCAAGGTTCTTGTCCCAAAATTTATATGAATCATCATGAATCCTCATGGCAGTTCCACATCAGGCTCTGTGGGAAAGCTGAGCTGCCGATAAACCATCAGCCCAGGGCCATGCAGAATTTGAACCCACAGCAGCTCCCTAGCAACAGGCTCAGGACATGTCACACCTGACCCTTATCCCAGCTTCTCAAAGTGAGGTCCGTGGACGGGTGTCCACCGGTGAGCGGCCGCTCCTGATCCCTACAATTGAGTGTGGAAGCTGAAAGTCAGCATTTAGAATCTTCTGCAGTCATTTGAAGGAATCATTTTAGGTCTGACGAGCCTAATTGTAAGAACCTGAGCTTTGTGTTTACTGTGTCTTTTTTATTCCGTTTTTCTAGTTATTCCATTTTTTATAGGTTTTCTAAACACCAAAAGCATAGGGCTTGTTATCTCAGCTACTCAGGAGGCTGAGGTGGGAGGATTGCTTGAGTCTTGGTGTTTGAGATCAGCTGGGCAACATGGCGAGACCCTGTCTTGAAAAACAAAATAAAACAACAAAAAGATATGTTCAGAATGAACTGGAAATAAACCAATGAGTCCTTCACCGCAGAGAGCTTGAGAAGTGCCAGTGTAGAGGCCGCACACATCAGATCACAGACCTGTGACATTTGAATAAGCCCTGCAGCTGACCAGCAGACCCAGGGCAGTGTCCTTGCTCGAGAATGGAGGATGGTCAGCCAGACACAGTGGCTCACGCCTGTAATCCCAGCACTCTGGGAGGCCAAGGCGGGTGGATCACGAGGTCAAGAGATCGAGCCCATCCTGACCAACATGGTGAAACCCCATCTCTACTAAAGAAGTACACAAAATTAGCAGGGCTTGGTGGTGGGCGCCTGTCGTCCCAGCTACTTGGGAGGCTGAGGCAGGAGAATCGCTTGAACTCGGGAGACAGAGGTTACAGTGAGCCGAGACTGTGCCACTGCAGTCCATCCAGCCTGGCAACAGAGCGAGACTCTGTCTCAAAAAAAAAAAATAAAGAGAGACAGAGAGAGGATAAAGGTTGTTCTTGAGACATGGGGAGGTGTGTGGTCTGCTTGGGCTGCCGTGACGAAGTCCCTCAGCCCGGACGCTCACACAACAGAAGTTAATTTTCTCAAAATCCAGGAGACCAGAGGTCTAAGATCGAGCTGCTGGCAGGGCTGGTTTCTTGGAAGGCTTCTCTTTGGCTTGTAGATGGCCGTCTTCCCCCCGTGTCTTCTCATGGCCGCCCCTCACCAGTGCATGTCTGTGTCCTGATCTCCTCTTCCTAGAAGGACGCTGGCCAGAGCAGATGGGGCCCACCCATATGGCCTCGTAAGGGTCCCATCTCCAAATGCAGTCACATCTAACGTACTGGGTGTTAGGACTTCAATGAACACATTTTGAAAGGGCACAATTCAGTCAGTAATAGAGACATGCACAGGAATTTTCTGTACTATTTTTGCAACTTCTTGTGATTCTTAAGTTATTTCAAAATAATTTAAGGGCTACCTTAAATTATAATTATTATTATATTATACGTAATTATAATTAAGGGCTACCACTCCCAGCCCTCTGCCACCAGCTAGCACAGTCACCATCTGTGGTTTATCTCAGATCGGTTCCGTCAGGCACACTCATCATTCTAGGTTTTGGGGAGCTGCTCTCTGGGATGGAGGCCAACTGGACATGACCTGGAGCCCGCCCCCACCCCAGCTTCCTGTCCCTGGTCCTGCGCATCCTCGTCACCTGCACGTGGAGCTGCCTTTGCACCTGTCCCCTTTCTTTTCTGGGGTTCCTTAAGTGCACAGGCCCAGCTTCCTCTGTTTCTCCCACAATGCTGCACATAGTAGGTTTCCATAAAGGGTTTTCCTGAGGCGTCTTTGATAGAATGTGCCAGGCAGAGCCTTAGTCACCTCTCTTAAAGTGTTCTCCCTCGACCCTAGAGAACAGTGGGATCTCAGGTCACACACGGGGCGCTAGGTATGATCTAGGAGTGTGGCGTGGGGCTGGGCCCGCCCCCTGCCTGCGTCCACCCAGGCTCCCCACACACCCTGGTCACGGGGAGGCAGGCGGTGCCACTCACCTGACAGTGCTCACAGAGCCCTTTTCTTGTTACACAAAGCCCTTTGAGTGATGACTGTCCTTTAAACACTGCAGTCCACAGGGAGGAGACAGGTGTGTGTGCACCTTCCTTGTTTATGTCGTGCTGTTTGTAGCTGAGAAAGCTCACACCTGTACCCACAGTGCTGGGTAACCGGCAGCTGCCTCAGCCACCAAAAACAAATGTTCCTCAGGCCAGGGGTGACTAGAGGTGGCGCTGGAATACTGTCTCTTGTCTGTGAACCAGAATGTCATCGGATCAGTCACTATTCGAAACCATTCTGTTGCTCCAAAAGTTCCCAAGGCAAGGTCATCTTGATTTTTGAATGAGTATTTTACCAGGCCTTGCCCTCTCTTTGCAAAATGTGTTGCCCTCATTCCCCAGTGGATACCCCAAGCGTCACGCCCTGACCAGTGCTCGTCACGTAGCCCACTTTCCACGAGCTGAGAGCCAGCCATGACAGGTGGGCCCCACGAGAGACCCTTCATGTGCCCTGGCCTCCTCCAGCAGCAGGGGTGCCAGGGACCCAGGACTCGCCTCCGTTGTGCAGTATGGCCATCAGGCATTGTCACTGAGGCCGGCAGGAAGCTCATTTTGACCGTCCGCGAAGCAGTTAATTCTGTTGAGTTTTTCTCCTTCACTGAGTAGGAAGGAAGGGCTGGTTCTGTTGTGTTTTTTTTTTTTTTCCTGTAGTGGTTTATCACAGAGCCGGACCATGCGTGCAGCAGGCTGTGCTGAGGCAAAGGGAGATTAAGTAGCTTGTCTCGGATGGCAGAGAGGCACGTGGCATTTCCCTGGAGGCATGCATTTTCCCTGGAAGACTCCAGAAGAGAGGAAATGTTAAACCTGTGCCCCCGAGGGACTGGGCGACTGTTGCCAGAAGGGGTCCAGAGAAAGCATGACATTCCTTTGAAGTCTTATTTGCTCTCTTAAAACTTCATGCACATCTTACATCGAATCCGCAGTATGCTCGTGCTGGCTGTGGCCTCACAGTAATACTTCCCCCAGACACTGGTTAGAACGGGTGTTGTAGAAAGAGGCACACGTGTGGCCTGTGTGGCCAGCCACCCTAATCTCACCTCTGCACACCCTCAAGGGCTGAGGGGGGTTCCCTAGTTTGAGAAGCATGGGGAAGGATGTGGGGGAAGGGATTCTAAGCTTAGATGCATGTGTGCTGAGGTGGGGTTGGGAGTCGAAGAATTTTAATGCCGCCTCCTTGTGAAATTTTACAAGGCTCTGCTTATAATGTGGTGACATTTCACATGGGGAGCCAGTAGCCTGGGCATGGGGGGAGCTGTTGAGTGAAGACAGCCCTGCTGCCAGCCCTAGCCCAGCCACCAGCCTGTGGGATTTGCTGTTGACAGTCTTCACTCTTTCCCCACCGTCCAGCAGGTGGGCAGAGGATGGTGTCCCAGGTACACACATGTGGGCCATTCGGGCTGGGGTTGTATCTCAAGGAGTGAGCGCCTGAGTTCAGGTGAAATGGAAGGACACATCTGCTCACTCTCCAACATTTGCAAGACCCTTTTGGGTCTGGATCGCGGCCAGGGCTGTGTGCGTGGAGCTGAACATAAGGGCGTCATGAAGATGACCCCTGACAGCCTCTCCTCCCAGGCACCTGTGCTCTGCAGGAGGCCCCTCATGTGCTTACAACCCTTGCCCTGGTTGTGAATCACTCTTTGGAGCACTCTGCCGGGATGTGTTTTAGGGTGATGAGCCGAGGCCTGGAGATGATGAGATGGCCTTCCGTCTCCACGTGGATTCTCCCTCATGCACATTCTTCCCCATGCACTCTCCTTCATGTGTGTTCTCCTGTTCTCCTTCATGCTATCTGCCTATCTGCTATCTATCCATCCATCTGTCCGTCCATCCATCCGTCCATCTGTCCATCCATCCAGTCTATCTGACTTCCTGCCTGCCTATCTGCTATCTATATACCTATGTCTGTATATGTATCTATCACCCACGTGTTTATCCATCTATCCATCCATTTGTCAATATATTATCTATCTGTTCAATCATCCATCTGTGTATCTGTCTACCTACCTATCCATCCATCCATGTGTTATCCTTCATGTGTGTTCTCCTGACTCCATGTGAACAAGCTGCCCTCCCCATTACATTTAACTGGAGGTCCTTCCCTATCTTGGCTTAGATCACCCGATCCTGGTGGGATGAGGGAGGTCTCCCAGGAGGAGCTGGGACCTAGAAATGAACCTGTTTTTTGGGGTTCCAGATCCAGTTGTGTGCAGCTGTGGGCAGAGGAGGGAGTCTGGTCCGGCAGGTTCAACGTGACACCTAAAGGGTGGTGGGCAGGGCATGTGCCACAGGGAGATGGGAGGTGTGAGCACCTGCAGGACGTGGGGACAGGGAAGGCAGCATGTAGGTGCAGGGCGGTTGTCCAGGCTGGAAGCCTTAGGCAGGAGCAGGCACCCTGATGTGGAGTGGGATCCTCTCTACACACATCGCTGTTCCAGGTCAGGTCTGGTCCCTGGTGCCTGGAGGGGGTTCCCAGGACCACGTGGGCGGTCAAGAGGCCTTAGTGCTGCTGAAAGGAGATGGGCGCAGACCTGAACTTGAGCCCACCCAGCACACATGTCAGCCACTTCGTGACCAGTGAGACTTCCTCTGGCTTGAGTCCTTGGCCCCTCTGTGACCAACTCAGTGTCAGGGCCTGAACTGACCTTTCTGAATGACCCATAAAGGAGACGACGGTGTAGGGGAAAATACAGGGTTTTTTTCTATATTTGCTCCTCTATAGAGGAGCTATATCCATATCTATCTGTATCCACCTGTCTGTCAATCAGTCATTCAATCCATACATCCATCCTCCTGCCTATCTGCCTTCCTGCCTATCTGCTATCTATCCATCCATCCATCCATCCTCCTGCCTGTCTGCTCTCTATCCATCCATCCATCCATCCATTCATCCTCCTGCCTATCTGCTATCTACCTACCTACCTATCAATGTCTGTATATTATCTATGTATCACCCACGTGTGTATCATCTATCCATCCATTTGTTGATATATTATCTATCTATTCAATCATCCACCTATGTATCTGTTTACTGACCTATCCATCCATCCATCATCTATCTATGCATCCATTTGTCATCTATCACCTGTCTGCTGGCCTGTCTATCTGTATGTCTATCTGTTATTCATCTGCCTATCCACCCATCTATCCATTGTCCATCTATGCAGGTATCCATCTATTCATGCATCATCCCCTGTCATCTGCCTATCTACATGGAACTCATTCATGTCTATCGTTAGTGTGAGGTTGATTTTGGAAACTTCATCCTCCTTCAGTCTTAGCATGGGGGGCTCAGGGTGGGAAGGGCAAGTGGTCAAGGCTGTGTGTCCTGGCTCTGTGGTACTGCATGCTTCACCAGAGCCTCTCTTGGCTCTGAGGGCTCAGGGAACAAAACAATGTGGGCAGTAAACCTGCAGAGTGGGGAGTGAGAGGCCGGGAGGGGGCAGGACGTCCGTCTCAGGTGTTGGAGAAGAACCATCTCCTGGGTCCTCATACCTATGGCGCCTCACAGAGAAACAGGTCATGCTCGGGAGCTGCAGAGAAATCAGAGGCTCAGAGGGTGCGGTGGGAGGGGCATGCAGAGGAGGAGGCCAACTTCCTGGAGACCTTGCTCAAGGCCCCTTCCTGGGAGGACTCAAAGACCCAGAGCGGAGAGAAACACTGTGATTCTGAACAAAGACCATAGTGAACCCAGGGAAAGCACAGCATGGGGAGGAGATGTGCTCACTCCTGATCCTGGCGGAAGGCAGATGGGCCACATGTTACAGGGACCCTGGCGCTCATGGATGGGAGCTGGAGGGCCTGAGCCCCACGGAGTAGGTGCTGCACCCCACCCTCTGCAGTTAGGAAGCTGAGGAGTGGAGCTGCTGGTGGGGGGTGAGCCTCTGTCAGGCAGGCAGGGCAGGGGGTGGTCCAGGATGCTGGTCATAGGGGCACAGCTGGGACATGCCCCTGGGACAAGCAGGTGGCCTCATGTCCTCAATGTCCACGTGGGTTTACCTGGCACCAAGAGGGAGATCTTAAAAGAAGGCCAAATTTAAAAGAAATTTAGAAGCAAGGTTCTATGAGTTTTTCCACCCTCTCTCCCTCCTCCCACCTCTGCCCCCACCCCCCCCACTTCCTTATTTGCCATGCATCACCTGAAATCTCTGGGAAAGGCACCCTGCTCTGGGGACCGAGACCACATGCCAGCCTCTGTTAAGAATCAGAGGAGAGGTTTCCATGGGAAGGAGCGCAGGCAGCTGGGGAGAGGCCCCAGATCCCCCACCTGCTGCAGCCCACAGCACCGCGGGGGAGGACGGCCTCCCAGACCCACGCCTAGCAGGTGAGGCCGCCGCAGTCCTGAGCCATCTCTGTGAGATCATAACACGTGCCCACGGCGGTGCCAGCTCTGCCCCTTACCTAGACATGTGCAGTACATGCGTATGGCACGTGTCATACACGCGCACATGGGTAGCCTGTACCTGGTTCCAATACAGGGATGGCCCCATTAAAAGACCCTGTTATGAAGTCATGGAGGTGGCTCATGGCTTTTGTGGGGTCACCTGCCAGGTCTGGGTCCAGGGGGCCCTCCTCACAGCCAGTCGTGTGGGCTGCCCCGGGTGGGGGGACCTGCGGCCTCTCATCGCCTGTACTGTGTGGCTCCCCATGGAAACCTCTCCTCCAATCCCCTGAGTTTACCACTCAAACCAGTCACTGGGCCCCATAGCAACCAAGGCTGGCAACGGCGCCTGCCACCCAGAAAAAAATGAGCAAAACCACTTTCTCTTGGGGAGGGCGTGTGTGGGGGGGACTTTCATTATATAATAGGCCAGTGTTTCCAGCTCACTTTCTGGAAATGCAGAGGGTCCTCCGATGACACGCACAGCCTGAGGTCACTGTGGCATGCTGTTGGTCACTGTGGTCTCCAGAAGGGCTGCCGGTGACCCTCCTGAGGTCTCAGGGAGCAGCCTGGGTCTGTGCTCTCCTCGGGCAGGGCAGGGGCTCTGCAGAAAGCCAGGCGAGGAAGGAGGGGGCTGTGCCCTCAGCTCCCGCAGCAGCAAACACTCGAAGCGGCTGCCCTTCTCCCTCCTGGGTCACTCACCTGTCTGGGGCAGCCTTGCTTCCTTTCCACGGCCTGTGCTCACCCCCACCCTCCCCCCATTGCGATTCCCGATCACCAAGGCCTGTGGCTGACGCTCCACAGAGAGCAATCCAGGGGAGGGTGCCAGGGCCTTCCAAGGCCGGGACTTCTTGGCCAGAGGAGGGAGGAGGCCACTGGGGCCCAGTGCCCTCCGACATGCTGGAGAGGTCTTGTCCCCAGCCCCACAGGGTAGAAAACACAACCCAGAGGAGGCCGGCCCTGGGGCCTTGGCTTGGAGTGGCCAAGCGTCTCCATGCACGCACTTTGGACAGAGGGGGCCTCATGGACGAGCCCTTGGATGTGGACGTGGAGACAACCTCTGGGCTGAAAGATCCAGCTGGCTTGTTCCTGGGGGCTGTGGGGATGACCTTTGCTCAGGGAGAGGGGCATGGGTGCAGATGTCAGGGACAGATGGAACAGGAGGGGTGGCTTCGTGGAGGGGCAGAGAGAAACATCTGGCCTAGGGAAGCATTCTGTCCAGGCGGCCTGCACTGCCCCGGCCACGATCCCACGCCCACTCCCTACTGGGCAGATGAGAGGCCACAGGGGGCTGTGCATGGCTGCCTGCTGAGTGGCTCCCTAACCTCGCTCCTTGCTAGGGGCCCAGGGCAGGCCTGGGCGGGAGCGCTCCTGACCAGACGCTGGCCGCGGGGCCGCTCCTCCGAGGCCGAGGCACAGCTCAGGCTAGTTAGCATGCAGGGAGCGTCGCGCTTGGAGAAATTTAGATGTATTTTTTTTTTTTTGCATGTGTGCTTGCATGTAAATGTGGGTAGGTGCTGTCCTGATTGATGGCAATTAGCATTTTCTAACGGGAACAGATGTTCGGATTGCCAGGAGGCTGGTACCTAACGCCCACGCTGCCATCTGTTTGCTGGGCAGGGCCAGGGCGAGCAGCTCCAGCCCGCGGCCCTCCAGTCCTCCGTGGTGCGTACTTAACAGGATTGTGTGAGATTGTTTCTGGAGGGAAGAAAAATACTAATAAAGTTGTTTTCAGGGTTATAAATAGTTCATGCTGTTTATTATGGGATGGAGCTTTTCTCTGACGAGCGGCTCCAGTTTCTATGTGGCCTGAACAAAGGGAGCTCTGAATGGAATGCACAATGTCAGCTCCCATGTCGGGGTGAGGGGAGGCCGCTTTGGGAAGCCAAGGGCACGTGCGTTTCATCGCACACAGGTCTGAAGACCAGAGGAGGAAGACACGAGGGAGGTGGAGGGAGGAGTGAGGGTTTGGCTTGGGGCTGACGGTCCTTCCCTTCCACCTCACCTTCGGAAGGCTGAGCTCATGAACGGGGTCCCTTGGGTCCCCATGAGGTGTGGCGGGGGGGGCGGGGCTGGGAAATGGGGCCACGTCCTGGTTCGTCACTTGCTAACTGGCCGAGCCCCACCCTCTTCACCTGGAAAATCGGGTTAGCGACCATCCGACTTCACTGAGCTTCTGCAGGGAGTGAGGACTAATTCACAACAGGACCAGCACTGTGCCAGCACGTTGCTGGCATCTGAGTGGCTTGGGCTGGCCTGTTCTTAGCTGTGCTCGGGGCCCTGGAGGGAAGGCCTTGGCTTCAGTGTGCCTGGAACCCTGCATTTCTTTCCTAGACCAACCAAGATGGCTCTTACTATGCTCCCGGCAGTGGCAGAGATGTATCCTCTTTCTTTTTTTTTTTTGGCTTCTTAAGGCAAAACAGTTTGTTTGTTTGCTCACTTGCTATAAAAAGAGTCGCCTCCCTTCCTCCCCTCTCCTCGCTTCCCCCCGGCGTCTGCATCACAGCACGTTCCTCCGGCAGGCAGATGTCTGCGGGGGAATCTGTCGCCTGTCCTCCGGCCGCCCCGACAGATGTACCAGGCATCCTTCCTCTGTGGCTGAGGTGCATGTGACACCTCTGTGCCCCGGCTCCGCCTTGATGGGCATCTTCCCTGGGTTAGCTGTGTTGATGGACAGTACCCAGGGCAGGCACAAAGGCCCATCCATGCAAACATTCCCCGCTTCTCTGGGCTGTCACTGACATTTCCCCAAAATACCTTTCTGGCCATTTTTCCTCTCCATCAGAACAACCTTGGAGGAGAGGAATTGGCTGGTCTCCTTGGTGGTGAAGGGAGAGTGAATGTTTCCTGACATGTGCCCGTTTCTCCAAGCCCTCGCTACAGAGCACGAGGAGCTGGTGTGCTCCCGCGTCTTCCCATCTGGATTTCCTGGTCTGGGTCCAGCAAAGCAGCAGTCAAGTTCTCCATAACTGACGGTTGCCAAGGGCTTAGGGTGAAGCCCAGGAGGAGTTTGCTTTTGCAGAGCAGCCCTGGGAAAACTGTCACAGCTGCTATCGATGGTGATGGAGGTGGCAGTGGTGGTGGAGGTGGCAGTGGTGGCTGTGGTGGTGGAGGTGGCAGTGGCTGTGGTGGTGGCAGTGGTGG